>SWBL01000237.1:0-82045 GCA_024195585.1 Aureobasidium sp. EXF-3400 | reverse complement strand
CTCGCCAACCCCCAGGCCATCGGCATCAACGCCAAGGACAACAAGATCGAGGTCACCACCAAGCTCGGCAACAACTGGAACAAGCCCAGCAAGTCCTACCAGAAGGTCGCCTTCAAGGCCACCACCCCCTCGCGCAAGCTCATCAACAACGCCGTCTCCGGCTCCACCAAGAAGGGCTACCGCTCCGACTTGCACATGGAGGCCGTCCAGCGCGCTTCCGCCGTCAAGAAGTCGACCCGCCAGGTCAAGGCCACCGTTGCCCCTACCAAGCTCCGTGGCTCCAAGGCCCGCAAGGCTGCTGAGAAGCAGTAAGCGTCTCGCCACTCTCTTGATTTAGAAAAAGATGGAGTTGTTGCTGGCTGGGTTATGCTGTTGCCGGAATGAAAAAAATGATTCAAAAGGCCATCTGCAAATTTCCCTCTGATCGTTGTGCGCTTGTGACATGTTTTCTGATATCCTTTTGTTCGTTGTTTGGTAACCTTGCTGCAAAATCGCCGAGAAGATGTTATCTTGGCCAAGTTACTTCTGTTCTTGATCTGAGATGATGAGCTCTAACCAACAGATTCTATTCTACATATCATACAGATGCCCAACCAATTACAGCATCATCTACAAAGCACCACCAACCAGCGTCACGATCCACATGGCGATCCTCACATGCAATCCAACCCTGCGTTCCGTCTTCTCAAACGTCCCTTGATCAACCTTAGTAGCATATTCCTGCAACCACTCCTCTTCCTCCTTCAACCTCTTCATCAACCCAACATCCCTCGTGACGATCAACGCATTAGCCTCTAGATCCAAACTGTAGCTACGCTTTGTGTAATTGCTGCTGCCAATCAGACTGACACTCGGACCAGGTTCGTCCTTGAGAGTCACCCAAATACCCTTTGCATGATACGTCCACCCGCCTGGTGTATTCACAGTGCCTTTTCTCCATTCCTTGAGCGTGATTTGGTTTTCCAGTCCGGCTTTCTGGACTGAAGAGAGGAAGCGGCGACCCAAGAGTGTATACGCGGCTGGTAGCATACCAGACACACCTGGAGAGCCGTAGAAACCATTGGCCCATGGCGAGGCAGCAATGACGTTTGCAGATGATGGATTAGATGCCAGGAGCAAGTCGCGCAGCCAGGGTGTCATGTTGAAGTAGCCGGCTGTAAAAGTCCATTTGCTTCCTGCGAACGCTGGAGTGGCTAGTTTCTCTAAGATTGTGGTGAGGGCTGGCAGTTCGGTCGATGTGTCGGGTTTGAGAAGAGGTGTCAACTGAAGCAGAGGGTAGATTTGTGTATCCGTCGTCGATGTTTGAGCAGAAGTGGAAGTGGCTGGTTTCAGTAGAGGAGCAAGCAGTTTAGTGGCTTGATTGATGAACTCTTTGGGGTTGGTCAAAGGCTCTGGATGCGCATTTGTGGTCGGCCAGTTGAGGTTAAATCCACCAGGTGCAGAAGCATTTGGTACTACACGGTAGCTAATGCTACACACTGTGTCATGCACCTTTGCAAAATAGTCGGTGATACGTTTGCAAGAGATCAGGTGGTAGCGATCCTGGCGGTTGGTAAAGTAGTCAGATGAAAGGTTAGCACCTGACATGATGATTTCGTCGTCAATGCCGTAGAGTTTCATATGTTGCAACCCCCAGCCTTCGTTGATGCGCTTGGGAATCATGGATTTCCGGAGGCCAGTCAGGTTTGGTGTGTGGTACATGCATACTTCAACACGGTCTGGGCCAAACTCGTCGATTAGGGCTGCTAGCAAGGTAGCACATGATGCTTTGGGTGTCTCTCTGGTTCCTCGAAGGGAGTCTGTCAGGAAGGAGACTTTGAGCTCAGGATTGCGTTTGAGAGAATCTTGTATAGTTTGTATCTGAGATGCTCGTCAGATCTGAAAGAAATGACAAATGTTCAACATACCAGTTCATGCTCGGACTTGCCGATGTATAGAGTGGAGAGGTAAATTCTCCTCTCAGCAGTTCTGATTTTGTTCTGTTACAGTCAGTCGATTGGCTTCAAAGACTGACTTGAAGCCTCAATAGTTTTCATAATCGAATGAAGACAATGCTTTGTGTTTCTTTACAGATTGTAGAAGGAATAAAATTGATGATTATAAAAAGTGGTTATCAAACTTGCCTTCAAGGTCTCATAGAAGTCGGAAGGAGATTTTAGAATCTCGATCTGAGAAGAGGATATGTCAAATCGAGGGGACAACTTGTCTAGCTCGGTATTCAGGCCGCCCAATGCTGCTCCGGGAGATGGTGTACTGCTTGTAGGAGGGACGCTGGAGTTTGAGTAGCGTCTTCTCATGGACATTTGATGGGTGGATCTGATCGACTTCGCTGCCCTACGGGCTGCTTGCTTCGGAACACATCTTGCAAACATTCTCCTACTCGTCACCAGTATATTCAAGTGGGATGCCAGAGAGAATAGATAGATAAATGTCTCGATCAACATTTGATGCCAAGGCTGGCGATCTGGGTCGAAACAAACAAGTCAAACGGGCTGCTGACCATCGATTGCCGCATCCTCAATCGCGAGCAAGCGACGAGAGCAGTGAGGGCTGTAAATCACACACCACACATCATGTCGACTATTATGAGAACGCTGCGCAACTTGCGCAAGATTGGCCTCAAGGTGAGTGACCATGGCCATTGTCTCAATTGCTCGCGCTGACTCTTGTCTTAGGAATATGGCCACCAGATGCAGGTACGTCCGCCCCTCCGGAACATACGAATGACGCTCTACGAACGATAACTCACACGACTTTTCGCCGCTATAGTACATGGGTACGACGTGCAACAATCTAAACATCTTGCGACCGCGACTGAAGGAGTACAGGTGACACCAAGGCTGGAACCCTCATCGGCCAGGACCGCTACGGCAACAAGTACTTTGAGAACATGGAGGATCTGCCCTGTACGTCTATCCGAGACCAGGACACTGGAAGAGTTTGGATCTGACGATACGGTTGTAGTGAGAACAAGATGGTGCGACTACAAGGACAAAGAGTTCAACCCGTGCGTATATCCATGCCATGTACTGCATGAAGTAACAGGAGGACTGACTCAATACCGAACAGTGACCAGATCGAGCCCGGATGGTATGAGACGATGCTAGAATGCTGCATGGGCATAACTCACGAAATGATAGGCACGCCTGGATGTCATACATGGTCGACAAGGCACCATCCCAAGACCCCCTTCTCCAGAGACAGGTTCGCCCTTGGGAGCCTGCACAGCACCGCCCCTGCCTGACCTGGAGCAGAAGTGCTTACAGACCCTTCAACACGTAAGTCATGAGGAAGCTGATACTATAACGAATTGAATGGCTGATTCAAAATAGTACCAAGAACAAGTACCAGCCATGGACACCAGTCGCTGCTCCCAGAAACTAAGCGAATGCATGCGCGGCATTTTCTAGGGTTCAATAGCGGGGTGGGCGTGAAGGATTGCGGTCTACGCCCTCCCGAGCATGAAAAGCTGATAAGAGAGTGGCTGCTGCAATGCGGCAACGACCACTTCTGCAGGTGATATGACTGGAATCCTCACCCAGCGAACCAATCAAGTTCTCTTTGTCAATATCAAATGGCGTATAGCGGTCTGTTAACAAATTTTGCCGTCTCTGAAACGATCGTTTTTCCTCGAATTGTGGTTGAGCTATGCTCGTGTAGGACTCCGCAAGCTTTAGGTCCTGCCTGATTGGGAAGCCGGTGATAGGTCGTTGTAAGTTATCGTACGTGGATGAGTCAGGAGGGAGAATTGTCTAGAGCGGTGATACGTGTTGCATGAAGGCTGCAATGGTCAGATGAACACTCGTGGATACTTGTAATATGAGCTTAGCCATCGCCCTCGAGTCGCGATTCTCTTTCGAAGCGTGTTTTTCTTTCCCCAGGTGTTTCCAGCAAAACGGGCCAATCCAGCGAGTCAAGAGGGTCAGGATTGGCGAGCTTAAGCCTTAATTTGGGTCAAGGCCTGCCGAAGTGACGCAGATACGGTCAATCAGGCCGAAGCGAGCGCGATTGGCTTTCAGCTTCCTTCATCAACATTTTCATCGCAGCGTCGCTGTTGCACAAGACATCGAAGTTCTGGTGGTTGTTGTCGTTGTCGTCTAGAGCGAGCCTGAGACTGCACAAGTGGAGCAGCTGGCCGCATCACAATCATAGCTTGAGAGCGAGCGGCGAAACACTCAGCAACCTTCACGCTGCCACGTCCTGGCGCAATCCCCGCCATGTTGAATTGGGGGCAATGCAAGGGGCCTGTCTGGCGGAGCGATGATTTCACTGACTGCTTTCAAAATGAGTAAGTTTACCTCGTGGCACCGAGTGACAGACATGTTTCGACTCAAGACACAGCTTAACTGACCATGTTCCAGCTACCTTATGGCAATCATCCCCCTCATCGCGAGCGCAATCTCCCTACTATATCTTACCTTCCAACTAATTCAGACCGCCCGAAACTCGAAATATGCCTATGCCTATAAACTTGTTAATCCCAAACATCCCCATCCTTGGGACCTTCGCATTCCTGCAACTCAAGATGATCAAGACACCGACGATGATTCGGACGAGTTTGACAGAAACGAACATCTCGCCATCCATACCGTCCGTACTCGTAATACTGAGATGTCCGTCGTCGATAAGCCACGAGGCCAGCTCCTTCTGCCCATCGTTGAAGAGCTCGCTGTGTTGGCCGAGGTTGGCATCCATGCTGCTGCATGTGCCACTGGCATCTGGGGATGGAGCAGGGTCACAGTCATCTGCAGTACCGCCTTTTGGTCGTACGTTGCAGTCTTGACCACTCTGCGTCTCTACTTCTCCAGCACAAACAACTATTCATTCAATAAGCTCTGGTACCACACCGGATTCCTCTATGCAGTCCAATGGATCTGCGCCATCCTTCTCTTCCGCTCAGCAATCATCCACCCAGTCTCTATGGGTGTTCAGGCGCTCACGAGCACCCACTTTGCGCTTACCACTCTGCTGACTCTGATCATGCTCACCTCGCGCAAGGGTAACAAGCCTGTCGAGCTCGAGTACGAAGGCGACATCGAACCATCTCGCGAACCTCTTGCTAGTGTGCTTTCTCTCGCCACCTTTTCTTGGGTCGACCCGATTGTCTGGAAGGGATACAAGAAGTCTACTGAATTGTCGGACGTGTGGAACCTCGATGCTAAGGACAAGGCTGAAGCTGTTCTTGCCAACTACCGCCAGGTCAAGAAAACATCGATTCTCGCGTGGCACTTGTTGAAGTACTTCAAGCGTGGCTTGCTCATTCAAGCTGCATGGGCTGTCATTTCCGGAGTCAATCTTTTTGTTCCCACTCTTCTCCTCAAGGTCATCCTAGAATACGTTGAGAACCCCGTCGATACCCCAGCCAACGCTGCATGGTTTTACGTAATTCTGCTGTTTGTCTCTGGTGTCGTTTCTGCTCTCTCAGCCGGTCAAGCTCTATGGATCGGTAGAAAGACCTGCATTCGTCTTCGTGCCATCATCATTGGTGAGATCTATGCTAAGGCTTTGCGTCGCAAGACTGCAGCCGCAGGCGACAAGGTCCTCGGCGAACAAGAGAACAAAGACAACGAGCCTCCTGCACCCAAAGGCTCTATGAAAGAAGCCTTCCTCAAGAAAGTAAAGTCTTTCTACAAGGGTAAAAAGACTGCAGAAGCTTCCAAAGATGTACCAAAGAAGGAAGAGAGCACCGAACAGGTCACTTCCGGTACCATCATCAACTTGATGGCCGTCGATTCTTTCAAGGTCAGCGAAATCTGCGCCTATCTCCACTTCCTCTGGGCAGAGGCTCCTGTTCAGTTTGCCCTTGCCATTTACCTTCTTTACAGTATCTTGGGCTACAGTAGTATTGCTGGCATTCTCATGATGGCTCTCCTTCTCCCTGTCAACCTCTTTATCGCCAAGCAGTTCGCCAAAGCTCAAAAGAAAATTCTGGCAGCTACCGACGCTCGTATTCATACCACTAATGAAGTACTCACCAACATTCGTATCATCAAATACTTTGCTTGGGAGCAGCGTTTCCTTGGCCAGGTCGATGAGAAGAGAGCCGTCGAACTGAAGAATCTTCGCAACAGATACATTGTCTGGGCCGTCGCAGCTACCATCTGGGGAGGAGCTCCCGTGATCATCACTTTTCTGACTTTCCTTGTCTACACCATGATCGAGAAGAAGGACCTGATTCCATCCGTCGCTTTCACCGCACTCTCGCTCTTTAGTCTTTTGCGCATTCCTCTGGACCAGCTTGCCGATATGGTTGCTCACGTTCAGGAGTCCAAGGTGTCTGTTGATCGTATTGAAGAATATCTCAATGAGCCCGAGACCGACAAGTACAAGCAGCTTCGGGACAAGGACTTTGATGAGGATGGAAACCATGTCATCGGATTCGAGAACGCAACCTTCAGCTGGGGTGGTGGCACTGAAGCTGATGATTTCAAAATGATTGACCTCAACATGCGCTTCCGAATCGGTCAACTGAACGTAATCGTCGGCCCTACCGGTAGTGGTAAGACGTCTCTTCTCATGGCACTGCTTGGAGAAATGTCTCTACTCGATGGTCATGTATATCTCCCTGGTGGACAAAGCAGAGAGGATCTCAAGGCTAATCCGGATACTGGACTGGTCGAAAGTGTCGCGTACTGTGCTCAACAAGCCTGGCTTGTCAACGGAACCATCAAGGAGAACATCGTCTTTGCTAGCCCCTGGAATCCAAGACGCTACAAGGATGTTATCGTTGCTTGCTCTCTGCAGCGCGATCTTGAAATTCTCGATGGTGGCGACCAGACTCTTGTTGGTGAGAAGGGTGTCACACTTTCTGGTGGACAGAAACAGCGTATCTCTCTTGCTCGTGCACTTTACTGCAATGCCAGGCATGTCCTCTTGGATGACGTCCTGAGTGCAGTCGATGCTCATACTTCTAAATGGATCTTCGAGAAGGCTCTAATGGGCCCTCTCATGCTCAACAGAACTTGTATCTTGGTTACTCACAGCACAACCCTTTGTCTCCCTCATGCTGCATTTGCCGCCGTACTAGACAACGGTAGGGTTAGTACTCAGGGCAGTGCCAGGGATGTCATCATGTCCGGCAAGCTCACAGAAGATCTTAGCAAGGTCTTGGAAGAGTCTGAAGGTGGTGCATCAACTATCCCATCCCGTGTACCCTCCGGCATTGGTGGCGACAAGGTTCTTGGAGAAAATGGTCATGCCAACGGCGAAGCTACAAATGGTACAGCCGATTACGAAGACAACACTCTCCACAAGGTCGTTACTAAGGATATTCCCGGCATGAACAAGGATGTCGATGTCACTCTGCCCACCGAAACCAAAGCCACCGGAAGTGTCAGCCTCAAGGTCATTATCATGTACTTCTCTTACATGGGCACATGGTACTACTGGGGCGTGACTGCTTTGATGTTTGTCCTTCAGCAGGTCTCCCAGGTTTCGACCAATGTTTGGATTCGTCAGTGGGCCAACGCATACTCCAACACTAAGGAAATGTCTGTCATGGGTGTTTACACTCAACCTCGCCAGCTTACTCACGTTTTCAGCGGTATTGGCAGCGGGTCATCCTGCATTAAGAGTGGATCTTGTTTGTGGGGTCTGCCTTTCTCTAGCACTTCCAACACCAGCGACCAGTTCTCTATCCGCTCAGAGGGTTCCAACAGGGTTGACGTCTTCTATTACCTTGCTGTCTACGGTGTTCTCGGCCTGATTTATATGCTGATCACCGTCGCTCGTGAGGGTATTATCTTCTATGGTTCTCTGGTCGCCTCTAAGAGAATTCACAGAAAGCTTATGGAGTCTATCACTCACGCCAAGTTCCGCTTCTTCGACTCTACACCTCTCGGTCAAATCATGAACAGATTCTCCAAGGATGTTGAGGCCATTGATCAGGAGATTGCTCCTGTCGCAGTTGGCGTAGTCCACTGTATGGCATCAATCATCACTACTGTTATTCTTATCTCGGTCATCACGCCTCGCTTTTTGATTGCTGGTGCCTTCATCAGCGTTTTGTATGTCATGATTGGCGCTTTCTACATCAACTCATCTCGCGACCTAAAGCGTCTCGAGTCCGTGCAGCGAAGTCCGCTATACCAGCAATTTGGCGAGACTTTGTCTGGTATGACAACCATCAGAGCTTATGGCGACGAGCGCCGCTTCATTCGTGAGAACATGCACAAGGTTAACACCCATTCGAGACCTTTCATCTATCTTTGGGGCGCTAACCGCTGGCTCGCATTCCGTGTCGATGTAACTGGTGCCTTGGTATCATTCTTCACTGGTGCTTTCGTCATTCTGAGCGTTGGCCAGCTTGATGCTGGTGCTGCTGGTTTGGCCATGACTTACGCTGTTACATTCACCGAGAACGTCTTGTGGTTCGTCAGACTTTACTCGATGAACGAGCAAAACATGAATGCTGTCGAGCGTGTCAAGGAGTACTTTGAAGTTGAGCAAGAAGCACCCTACCAGATTGAAGACAAGAAACCTTTGCCTGACTGGCCCAGCCAAGGTGCTGTTGAGTTCAAGGATTACAGTACTAGATACCGCAGCGACTTCGACATGGTTCTCAAGAATCTCAGTTTCAAGATTCTGCCAGGCGAGAAGGTTGGTGTTGTCGGCAGAACCGGTGCTGGTAAGAGTTCGTTGGCTCTTGCTCTTTTCAGAGCTCTCGAAGCCGAGACTGGAAGCATCGTCATTGACGATGTTGATGTCAGCGTGATAGGTCTCCAAGATCTGCGCGAGAACATTGTCATGGTTCCTCAAGACCCCACACTTTTCTCCGGCACTATCAGAAGTAACCTCGATCCCTTCGGTCTGTTTACTGATGAGGAGATTCTCACTGCGCTTCGACGAACACAGCTTGTTGGTGCTGCTTCGGCTGAGCCGTCGCGTGCCCCTTCACGCGCTGGTAGCGTTCGCTTCGAAGGTGCAGCCGCTGGGACAGTCGCCGATCCTGCCACACTGGAGAACAAGAACATTTTCACTAATCTCTACTCCCCAGTTGCGGAGTCCGGTAGCAATCTCTCACAAGGCCAGCGTCAACTTCTTTGTCTGGCACGTGCTTTGCTCAAAGACCCTAAGGTTCTGCTCATGGACGAAGCCACCGCATCTATCGACTACGCTACTGATGCGAAGATTCAAGAAACCATTCGCGAGATCAAGAACACTACCATCACCATTGCCCATCGTCTGCAGACCATCATCGATTACGACAAGGTGTTGGTGCTCGACAAGGGCGAACTGATCGAGTTCGGCAACCCTTGGGACCTTATCAGAATGGAGAATGGTATCTTCAAGGGCATGTGTGACATGTCTGGTGACTTTGAGATTCTGATCAAGGAAGCTGAGAAGGCGCATAAGGCGCGCCAGTTGGTCGATGTCGATGCATAAATTGGCTGTCTCAACAGGAGTTTTCTGGCGGCTTTTTTTTTACTGTGTAATTGCAACTCATTATTATTTTCCCGCATTGCTTTGCTTTAGATCATCGGTCAACAAAAGAAGTCTCGGTAGACATCATGTAATTAAATCATACATCTACAAGCTTTTAACATTATTGCGTTAGTTTCTATTATGACGCTCCTCTGTTATACGGTTGTATACATACCTAATCGCTTGCTACAGGCTATCACGATTTACGCAGTCCATCAAAAGCATAAAAGAGGATAGACTTTTGGAGAAGTTTAACAACAATTGGCAAACCTGTTGCTCAATCGTCTGCATCGTGTTACTATCAGAACCTTTTCTTGGCGCTGGCTGAGGACTCCCATGTCTTGTCTACTGTTTCCAACTCTAGCTACGGCTCGTCATCACATGAGGCTTTGCTACTTCTTGCTTTACAACAAGTTGATCTAGTGGTATCACATTGCAAATCCCATGCTTACACTAGGTAATGTGCTATTCCTGGGTGTGGATTGATCGCCAAGTGCTGAGTTTCTGCATGTCGCTCGGCGGCAGCGACACCGCTATCAAGTTAGCGAAACATAACCTTGACCTTTAGATTACTTGTGTGTTTCTCATGCACAGACGCATCTCTCTGAAAACATGTCATGGTAGTTCAACAACCGCCGGCAATGGTTGGCACGTGTGTCTGGAGCGCGTGCTATCAACCGTTACAGAAGCCGTTTACTGCCCCTATGAGTATATTGGAAGCCTAAAAGTTGACCTTGTAGCCAGTCTTTCTCGAAAGATGAGGCGGTAACAACGTAAATGTTTGCAAATGATTTGATTATATAGAAAGGTAGGTATCGCTCCTTCCTCGTCCGTTTCTTCACGCCCTTGCATTTTGCTTGTACACTTCACCGCTTTGCTGCCACTTCCTATTTGATCACTTAATTCGTCTTTGAACACACCATCCGACACACAAGCAGTGGAATACTCCCAAAATGGTCAATTTAGCTATGGCGGTCGCCGTACCTTTGTACATCTGGCCAACCATCAACGCCTGGCAACCCCTCTACAACGCCATCTCAGCAGCCCCAGAAACCACCTTCAACATCATCATCAACCCCGACTCAGGACCTTCAAACGGCGCCTCTCAGCCCGACATCATCTCAGCAGTAAACACCCTCCGCTCCTACAGCAACGTTCAACTCTTCGGCTACGTGCACATCGAATATGCCAAACGCAAAGCCGACGAGGTACACAAAGAGATCAAGACCTACTCCACCTGGAAGAAAACAGCAAAGTCAGATATCCACCTCGACGGCATTTTCATCGACGAAGCACCTTATGAGACAAAGTATCTGTCTTATATGAAAGATCTCCAAAACTACGTTCACAAGACCATGCCCAAATCCCACCAAAAAGTCTGGACCAACCCTGGTATCCCTGTTGACGCCAAATTCTACAACTACGCGGATTATGTCAATGCGTATGAGAATTCGTACGCGGATTGGAATGCTACTGGCCACAAGCAGATTCCTGGATGCTTGAGGCAGAAGAGTACGGTCATTATTCACGATTTCCCGGCAAAGGCACCTGGGAAATTGAATTCTGATACCAAGAACCTTATTGCGAATGGCTACAATGCCACTTTTATCACGAGTGATGGTGGGTACGAAGACTTTTCGGCTATTTGGTCGCAGTATGTCAAGGATGTTGCGAATCTGACAATGACGACGAAGGTCAAGACTTTGCCGAAGTGCAAGAAATGAGGATTGTTAGTAGCTTTTATAATGTATAATGCTTTTACCAAAAAGAAATAGCGCTTTGTTCATTGCCTTGTTCTAACGCTTAAGAGTTGATCGGACCACAACTAAGCAGTAAAGGACTGTAAGGGCGGCCCACACCATGGGGCCCGCCATCGCACTGCAAGATAGCGAGCGAGAAACCTTAACCAAACGACCAAAATAGACCGCTAGACGATGTATTTCAATTTTGACACCCCCATATCAGACAACCACTCATAGATCTAAGAATCGGTTCGGTGCGAATATCGAACCATCGCAGCATCATGAGTCAGGCACTTGTAGTGGTGCCGCCGTCCAAGCACCTTGAACCAGATCTCGAGTTGCAAAAGTGATGTCGCTTCCATTTGCCTGATAAAAGACACACAAGCTGTCTCCTCCGCTCGGGTTTGGTAGAGTTGTAACACTCATATGCGTTCCCAAGATGCCCGGTTGGTTTACCGGGAAGCTGTTCTCGATGGTGGTGTTCTCGGAAGCCCAAGTTATGTTGTATCCTGTGATCCAGCCGTCGGTTCCTTGGGCGTAGAAAGCGTTGGTGTAGCCTAAACTTGTGGAGGGATAGACGTTGTTGATGGCTACTGAGCTGTTTGTCCACTGGTTGATTGGGTGGGCGGCCGTCGATGAGGTGTTTGTGTTGGTATCTTTCCACCAAACCTCGACCGAGTTCTGCGCATTGACCATCATGACATAAGTTGTTGTACCTGGGCCCCAGGAGTAGCAACCTAAGCCTGCATGGCCATTTTTGTTTTGCCACTCTTGTTGGTAGGTCCAGTTGCTGTCGCCGTTACGCCATCCTAGCTGTTGAAAGGTAAATGCATCTGAGGCATACCAGAGATGCATACCCACGTCTGTATAGGAGCCTGAAGTGCTGTTGGTGGTGGTGTTACCTTGATTTGGCAAGGGACTGTGCTTGTAGTCGGCGTCGCCATAGTCATTGCCATACCAACAAGCTTGCATGCCTACTTGATCGGCATTCAAAACTGTGTAGTTACCTGCTGTCAAGGGACCTTCTATCCATATGTTCGTCGCGTTGCTATTGATCTTTTCTCTGAGACGGTTGCTGTTGTCGATATAGAAAAGGTGCCACTAGAGAATATCAGTGAGAGACAGCGTCACAGACATCTTTAATCTTACAGTAGATACCCCGTTCAAGCTGTAAGCTACTGCACTCAAGGGTGTACTGTTTTTGGCGTCCGTTGCCACGACTTCTGATGCAGTTCCTCCCACCCAGGCGCCATTGCCATTGTCTGTTTTTCTCTGCCATCTGATAGATCCGGAGTGATGCTGGAAGTAAAGGACGAGCTCGCCATACTCGCCGGAGCCAAAGGACTGAGAAGCCAGTGCCAAACCGCTACCGTTGAAAGCACCTTCCTTCGAGAAGTAAGCCGGATCGAGTGCACCACCAATGTAGTAATCGGACGACTGGGCTGATTCCGGTGATGACTTCTTGTCTTTGTGTTTAGTTCTAAGTCCTACGCCTAGCCCAACACCAAGCCCGATCGCTAGTATGAGAGCAGTCGCCAGCAAGATCCAGAAGAGTCTACGCCTCGACTTCTTCTTAGGTGGTACCACTGGAGTAGGTAGAGCCATCGATTGCGCTGTACCCATCACGACTTCCTTATCACCTTCGCCAGCCCAAACCGTCTCAAGACCTGGTGAAACAGCAACTCCATACATTGCTTCGTGTTTGCTGCTGAAGCTCATGTCGATGGGTTCCTGAGGGGAGACATTGTGGTCTGGCCATTGCTGGTATGAAGGCGGGTGAGTTGATGATGTCGACGACAATGAAAAATGTGCGTGTTCATCATAAGGAGAGATTGCTTCTCTTTGTCTGGTCAGGATATATGAGTCGTCAGAGCTAGCCAGACGTACCTGAAGCCAGAAGCCCTAGGTTGGTTGGTCATTTCGGTGTACTACGGTCGAAGAAGTGTGTAGAAAAAAGTCACAAAAGAAAGAGATGTAAGACAAGAGGGTATTCGCTGAATTATCTTCCCTCGGACCCATGGTTAGCTACAAGAACAAAGTCAATCGTGCTATGCAGGCCTTGCAGTAACGCGGAGCTGACACATCCAGCTCGTGTGCTGTGAGCATGCTCGACGAGTAAGGCTGATGTATATCTGTGAGAGTTCAATTCGCTTACTGGACATGCAGCTACGTCTCCATGATGGCGTTTGCTTCCCCGCTCGATGTATCGGGGCAGGCACAGGTCAGAAGAGCAATCCATGATGGTATAAACTCTTGAACGTGGGCATTAGCTCAGTGCCGCGAGTCTTCTCTCTCTCGACGACAACCATCTGGCTTCGAGGTAAGTTGGGAGCCAAGCTCACGATCCAAAGTGGAAAAAGGTGAGATTCGAAGAGTCAAGTCCGGGGTCCTTCTTACTCTGCAACATGTGTCAATTGTTCTGGAAGTGCCGGGATGGCTTACGATGCACTCTATTGGTCGGCGCGCTCCCGATGCATGCATCGAGGCTTGCAGTTGACAGTAAGCAGTGCATAACGCGAGCTGATTTTGGAAATCTATCGTGCTGGTGACCAGTACCCCGATATGGGTGCGGGCCGCTTCTATGATGGTCGAGAAAAGCTTGTATATTAGTTCAGAACTGTGATGGTCAGCCAATATGTTTGTCTCAGGACTTCGAGTACAGCCTGAGGGACGTGAAGGAGCTCAAGGCTGGTCCAAATATACATTAAGCTGATGTTCTCAGAGGACCGCGTCAAAGACACAGGAACATCCAGGTACTTTCGTTGGTCAGAAAGAAGCAACTTTATTTCTCGAAGAACACCTGTCAAAAATAGCAACAAGCAGTTCTCTGACCTATGAGATCGTCATCAGCCAGAGTTCCTGGACTCTTTGATGAAGCAAAAGCTGCAACTTGAAGTGTCCATGCTGTTTGTTCAACACAGTCATCCTTAACTTCAAGCTCATCAAGCCACCGAAGCGGTCGATGCAATTCTCCGCTCAGCCCTGCGAGAAGCCGCGGATGCCGGTGAAGGACCCCTTGCGCACGGGCCTCATCCAACGATCCGGAGATTGACATCGGAGATATGAAATGGGCTGATTTTTTTGTTGATGCCGTCTTCGATGTTACAAAACCTATGGATCAAGGGGGAATACTAGGATCCTAAATTCGCTTTCCCTTCCTCTGGATACTCTACAAACCAAATATGGCAGCAAAGAAGAATAGCGGCTCAAAGCCTGCGCAGCGCAACAGCCGAGCAAACACCTTTTCCATTGTCGCAGTTCTTATCGCCCTCTTTTCAGCCATTGTTTACTATATGGAACAAAATCTTCAAAGTTTCTATGTTTTCGACACACAACATCTGCACGACCTTTCTAAGAGAGCAATCGCAAACCATGGAAACGACACTAGGGCTGTTGTTGCACAAATTGTTGGAGAGCTCAGCCAGGGTCCTGCTGCTGATTATGTCAACCTGAACGAGGAATGGGTTTTCAACAATGCTGGTGGCGCAATGGGTGCCATGTACATCATCCACGCCAGTATCACTGAGTATCTGATCATCTTTGGTAAGATCGTTTGCAGATATACTTTGTAAACATAGTGAAAGACTAACAAACACATAGGCACTGCCATTGGTACTGAAGGACACACTGGTCGCCACACCGCAGACGACTACTTTCACATCCTGAAGGGTACTCAGACTGCTTATTCACCTGCCGCAGGCCACTACGAGCCCGAGATCTACCCCCAGGGTAGCGTACACCATTTGCGCCGTGGTGAAGTCAAGCAGTATAAGATGGACGATGCTTGCTTTGCTCTGGAGTACGCCCGTGGTTGGATCCCCCCTATGCTTGGTTTCGGTTTCGCCGATGGTCTTACCAGCACCCTTGACTTCCCTACTCTTTGGCACACCACCAGGATTACCGGCAGGGAGATGTTGTCAAATATGGCCAAGGGAAAACTTTAGATGTACAAACCGATATGTATGTAAAGAAACTTGGATCTGCATTTCTGCTTGGACATAGTTGCCGGGCACACTCTGCCAATTCTCTTCCCACTGCGATCGGGTGAATCAATTTTACTAAACTTCATGGCAACTAAACAGGGCCGAAAACTTCCTCATTTAACATCTACCACCTTGATTTGAAAGCGGGAGTTGAGTAACACGACGAACCACGAATCAACTGAAACTTGCCTTGAGATCATCGTATGCCGCATTCTTAATCAAGAGACAAAAGTTTGTGTGCACTAGCAAACTTTTAAAGTCCAAGGTATGTCTCAATTGTTTTCTGTATCTCGAATCAGCTAATGTGAATCTCTCTCGGCATGGCAATTCACTTTTCTGTTCTCTCTCCTTCTCTTCCACCTTTGCTCTCTGCTCTCGGAGTTTCTTGCGTTTTTCTTGACTTGCTGATCCTATCGCTTGAAGATTTTGAATGACAGCTGGATCTGTCAGACCAGCTGTGAAAGCGTATAAGCGCTTAAGGCACGCGGCAACGAGATGCCCTGCTAGCCTCCGTTCGCTGAGATAAACCAGTCGACCTAGCTGGTTAAATTGGATGTCGTTGCCACTGTTCGGGGATTGGAAAACCACTCTCGCAAGATACGTGGACCAACCCGGGGCTGTCGAAGCTGCATAGACAGACCGCACTTCCATGCATACAATAGCGTGAGGCATGCTGACGGCAATATCTGCAGCATGGGATCAGAAGCCAATCACGTAGCTTTACACGCACGCGTTACGCGCCAGCGCATGCGACGGAGACCGTGTCGAGCTTGGCAAGATTGTGATATGTTAAAGATGTCTTTGTTTTGGTATTCTGACTCCAGACCAGACACAAATAACGAACCAAAAAAGATGGACTACGACGAGCTAAACACCATTCATGAGGATCGCGTGCAAACATGGCTCAATTACTACAATCAATTCTACGGCCCTGGTGGCGTTGAGAAGTTGGCATCCAGATACAAAGATGGCCAGCATTGCGAGTGCCTCGGCTTCATCAATGGAGGCTTCAACATCAGCTACAAAGTCTTGTTCGATGATGGTGTAGCTTGGGCGGTTCGATTTCCTGTCCCTGGGTGGGTTATGGATCCGGATGAGAAGGTTCGCCGGGAGGTTGCTGTTCTGAAGTTCATCCAAGAGAAGACTCGGATACCAGTACCGAGACTCGTTGCATATGGCTCTGCTTCGGACAACCACGACCCAGAAGTTGGACCCTTTGTGATTTCGGAATGGGTTGGTGGTAAGCCACTAGTGTATCTGTTGGAACAGCTACCGCGCCCCGAATGGGGCCCAGTCCTACGAGACGATATCGATGATGACATTTTCTACAAAATTTACTCTCAAATGGCGGATGTCCTTCTAGAACTTGCTTCGCATGACTTTGGTAGGATCGGCTCTCTGGGAATACCGGATGGAGACGGCGAATCAGCCTCGTGGCCAATTTGCACAAGGCCGTTGACACGCAAGATGAACGAGATCCAGAGAGGAGGCTACGTCGTTGTGGATGGTATATTCTGTTTTCAGGGCTTGATATTGACCTTTACTGATCCTCTCCAGATTGTACAGCGCCACCTTTCGACAATGTTGTTGACTACATGAAGCATCTTCTGCAACAGAATATGACGCACTTGTACAAGCAGAGCAATCCTGTCGATAACGAGAAGGATGCACGGTGCAAGTTCATCCTTCGTCGACGGTTGCAAGCACTCGTACCTCACTTCACCTCCAGGTCCGAATCAGGCCCATTCACACTCTTCTGCGACGATATGCATCCTCGAAATATCTTGGTCGATGAGGACACATATCAGATCACTGCTATCGTCGATTGGGAATGGACATATGCCGCTCCTCGTGACTTTCTGATCACACCTCCTTCTTGGCTAGTATTAGAAGCCCCTACATCATGGATCGAGTCCAGCGAGATCAAGTTCAAAAAGCAATTCATGCTCTTCCTTCGAGCTCTAGAAGACGCAGAATCAAAAAGAAAGCATGGGCCTGTCCTGGAACAACCAGATGAGCGGCGTATCTCGACTGCCATGCGTCAAAACTTTGAAAATGGCACATTTTGGTTCGTACAATTATTGTTGCAATCTTTCAATTTCGACGGAGATGTTCTATGGCCACACCTGGAGCCTTTTCTCAAAGAGAGGGGATTGCTCGAAGTCGGAATCCCAGACGAAACGGAGGTTGAGGAGTTTGTGGCTATGAAATTGAGAGACCTCCAGGCGTACAACGAAGAGCTGCAGAAAAAGTCTACTGAGCGACACGACGAATCAGAAGTGGATTCGAAACCTCTAGCAAGCGAAAACACAAGTGATTTTGCAGACGATGGTGCTGCTGCTGCCACAGAACTCCTGGACAAACACCACGAGCAGTTGAAGGGACACTCGAGCGACCTAGGACCAGAGACAGGTCCAAGCAAGCTCAGCGACCGAACAATTGAATCGGCAGGTGATTGTGCAGATGGTCATTCGGCATCTTTGGACACACAAGGAAAAGCAAATGCAGGCACAAGCAATCCATCAAGCTCTCAGACAAGCGAATGCGAAGATGAACATGTGAGGTCGCATGCCGTGAGAATGCAGTTAAAAGACGTTCAGCATCAGGACACCAGACCAACACCGGAGACAGAGAAGCAACCCACGTGGTCAGAGATGATGATCCCCTCATGTGTCTTCGATTAAAGACAATTCTTGTAGCTTTCTGCGTAATGACAACAGGATTCAATATTCGCGACTACCTGACTGTATTTGTAACATCTTGGTGGATGACAAAATTGTGTCGCCTATTCATGGAAGGAGCGAAAAGGCAGTCGAAGCTTCTCGAAATAGACGGAGAACATATGAGATTGATGGTAGTCATACTAAGCGGAAGGAGGTATCACGTTTTCGCCGATCTACGTGATTCATCCACGTCCATCAAATTAGGTGCAAGAAGATGTCGTCCTACCTAGCGCGATCAAGTACCTGACTGGTGTTACATTGACTTGCACATCGACTGATTATACCTTGGTTGTAGTAAACCTCGTTCCATATGCACGGCATCAAGATCAAAGCAAGGGATGGAGCTTTATAACGGAGTAGTGAGAGCTTTCTCATACACGATCTTTCTCTATCTAACAAGAATGGGACAAATGAGCGTCGAGCATACAAATGAAATTATTACTGAGAATGCCCTTGTAGAAATTTGATTTCGCCGCCCCCTTGAGCACCACAAGTTCTATCCTTCCGCGAATACACCTTGACTGCTATCCAGTGACTATGATGATACTGACTAATCTAGACACCAGAGTCATCCTTCTTCCAGTAAGAATCTTCGGGGTAGAAATCGCGCCATGTCGAGCAGATGTCATTGAAGGAAGAGTCGATCTTGATCTGGTCAGGCGTTTCGAGGAACTGTGTGGCCAAACCGTCGGCGACATGCCATGCGATGTGACAATGCATGATCCAAGCACCGGGGTTGTTCGTCTCAAAGGCAAGAACTAACCAACCAGCAGTTGGCAGCATTGCTGTATCACGGCGAGGAGGGTTATTGAAGTTCAGCTCGCTCGCTTGGTCATTGGTATAGACGGAGTTCTCTTTCGCGCCTAGCACGTAGAAGTCATGCCTAAAGTTGTGTTAGTCGCGATCGAGTATTGGTCTAGGATCTTTAACGAACCCGTGCAAGTGAATGGGCTAAACCCCGTCAGTGAAACGTTCGCGCAGGAAAATAAAGATGTTCGGAACTTACGTGAGGTATATCCAGTTTTAGTCCCGCAGGAGTGGATATCTCCTGGAGCACCCAATACGTCCAGGGAGTGTCTGGCACGTTGATCAAGTTCTCAGACACTGGATAGCTTGTGTTGCCCTCCTGGACATATTCAAGGATCGGCTTGTTCCAATCGATGTTGAGCGCAGTAGTGTTGATAGCCCATCTAAAGATGGTTGCGTTGTTGGATGTGACGCCAGCTTCCTGAGCTCCCACACTCAAGAACGCAGGATTCGCCGTCAAAGCATCGTCAGGTACAAAGCTGTCCCAGTAAGGCGTAAGCTTGGTCGAGTTGTAGGATTCATCTGTGCAGCGATCTGCATTGTCTCCAGTTGTGTCCCAGGCAGTGCTGGTAGGATTGGCGAACGTTGTGTTGCTGTAATGTATGATTGCTCTGATACCATGAGGATTCGCGTTGTTGCTGCAAGCGCCCGTAGGAGCATCTGCCCGGAACCAGTAGTTGCCTACTGTCTGGTTCGCTTCAATGATAACATCGAGTCTTTGTCCGATTCCTATGAAAACACGTTCCGCTGCATAAGGCATGATGGGAACAAAGTCACTTGTGATGACTGTGAAGGGATGGTTGTCGACCGAAACCATGAAGGCGCTATCAATAGATGTGTTGATGAGTCGCAGACGGTATCTCTTGCCAGACTGTACTGTAGCATTGAAGTACTTGCCCTTGGTTCCATCAGGGCTAACGTTCATACCGTTCACGAGACCAGTGTAAGCTTGTGGGGGTGCGATGCGTGACAAAGGATTGTTGAAGAAGGCAGTTTCATCATACCAGTCCGTCAATGGGAAGGGGCCGAGATCTTCGTCATAGTTGTCCGTAGCAGGACCGTCGATGACAATCGGACCAAGAACACCTACACCATACTGAACACCTGAGATATTGGTTAACACTGATACAGAATTGACCTCAAGATGAACGTACTCCAATGGCTATGGTACCAACTGGTACCATACTGTGTACAATGGAATCTATAAGTGCGAGATGTTCCTGGAGCAATAGGACACTCGGTTATCTGATAGTATGTCGATTAGCGTTTTGTCGCTAGGCGAAACTGTCGGTCAACATACTCCTGGAACACCGTCTTGATCACAGGTCTCATACTGCCGTATTCCGTGCCAGTGAATCCCTAAATCAGTTTAGTAGACATTCCTGGATACTATGATGCTACCATACCTGTTCCGTTGTCGGATAAGTGATTGTTGACCGTGACCTCAAGCCAATCTCCCCAGCTGGCTCTGATGACTGGCCCTGGGTACTGGTCGTTGATCAACATGACCATCCGTTCACCTGTGCCATCGGGATCAAGAGTTGTGTTCGTGATGGTCAATGTGTATGGAACTGTCTTTCCGGTATCAGGAAACTTTTGGTCAAAGTCGGTCGCGATTGAGAACCCATTGCCCTGTCTCAATCAGTATAAGTTGCTAGAAAGATACCAAACTCCATACCCAGCATTGACGGCTACTAGCAGTATTGGTACACTCTGTATCAGGATCGTCTGGAGTCAAAGTCGTGGTAGAGCCAGCAGCAGAAGATGTTGAAGAAGTTTGTCGTTTAACCACTGCCGAAGCAGCAGCGGACGCGGCCAAGGAAGCAAAAAGAGGAAGAGTACGCAGGAGATGCATACTTGCGAGGGTTTGAGCAAAATTGAGGTACTGTAGTCATCTTGATGTGGATAAGCAGTCCTTATATACGTATACTTGCCTAGCAAAGTACAGTCTGTTGCTTACAGGGCTGATGCCGGAAATAGGTTTCTGTAGACTGGAATACAACTGTTGTGTAGACACTGAAAGCATTGCCCCGATCATTATGATAGAAGTCGTCTCCATATTCTTGATCGGGAGAATGGCAAGGCTGCAGGTCAGATGGTCTGCCTGTTTTCCATTGGACTGCTGCGAAGTAAGCATCCAGTCTGCGTGCCAGCTTGACGACCCAAGATGTAGGATTCTAGCAAGGAGACAATGCTGGGCTGTTTTTCTTGGTCGGGAGTCATCACTAAGAAGATCGAGAGCACTTGAAACGTTCCTGATTGGTGATAGACGTTTGTCGGATGACTGTTGTGTCGTAAGAACTTTCTGAGGTGAGACAAGATTGTATTTTCCGACGTAAGGTACGTGGCTCACAAGGCCCTTGTTTGCACAGCATGGTGGATATTTCGCCTTTAGCTATGACAAGGGTCTGGGTGCAAGGAACACGATGTTCTTTCTTGGGACAGAATCCTGATCCGTCTCGAGTGTATCGTATTGGTTTCTGCTATGTAAGAGAATGCAGGAGCTGTAGCGTGACATTGTATCGCCTTCTCAAATTCGTGTCTGCGAGGGATACACGGTCGTGACGAGAATAAATATCACAATGGTCACAGACATGATTCGTTCTCTACCGTGAATTGAATCGATCATGGCGTTTACTCGTGATTTGAGGTTTTCATAGACCCATCGGATGTTGGGAGGTAGTACTTGAATGCATGCAGGGCCAGGGCATGGTCATCATGCTTTATCGCCAAGGTCAGCCTTATGGGTGTCCATTGTTTACGGAGCCTTCGGAGAGTCCTTGCTTGTTGGAGGCCTACCCAATGGAAATCGATTTTCTATTCCGTCACCATATCCAGGTTTATCCTTGTGTATTAAGGAGGCCTTGAGAAGATGCATTAGACACGTGTAGTCAGAAGGTCGTCGTCAGGTCAGAGGATGTAGAAGAGCTGATAGTGGCCATGCATTCTTTGCAGATATCTAATATGAAAGACTCGATCGGTGGATCTGCTTTGCAGAGTGGCTTTCTGTCAATCTTCTCTCTTCACAAGAGGATACCGCAGCTTTTGTTTAGTCATGCGCAATATTCCGATTGCTTTCTCACGATATTGCAAGTAAGGTCCCGGTGGAGCTTACCCGCATATCGCAACAGGCAAAAGATACAACAACAAAGTCTGCGGCTTGACGATACCTAGCTGCGTCCCGTGATGGCTGGTGGTATCCCTGCTGCCTGGTATGCCCAGAGCAGAGTACTTCTGGTATCTTGCTGACGTGAAGTTGTGAGTGGTAGGTGCCGGTCAGGAGTGCTGCCTCCTAATTCCAAATTTGGCGCGCGCCTTCCCCGAGCCTCCGAAGGAGGATCGACATGTCTTCTGCCGCGTACCACACCGCCTTCTTCCACATCTACATCGCATCGCAGCACGCTCGTGTTATCATGCTCTTGACAATTCTGCATGCATGTGTAAGGCCGCTTCCTGGAACACGGTGTTGGGCTCATCAGGCTCCGATCATGAGGTCCGACACCCTAACACTCCTGTTCGGCGAGAATGTCTCGTTTTGGTCTCTGATGTCAGACTCGAGTCTGCAGGTCTGCTGGCTATGGCACGAGAATCCTCTTGCGAGGCAGTGCAGGGACACGTATGAAGAGTCTCAAGGGTATGTGCTATTTTTTGCTGAGAAGGTAGGTCTGGTTGGAGACGATGGAGTTGCTGCCAGCTCGACGCCTCGCATCCTCAAGTATAAAGTGATCTCAGGTACAACTTGAGCTCTCGTTGAGCATTCGATACTGCAATCTTTCCTTTGATCAAGATCCTCTGGACCATCGACGTCATGTGGACATCCATACTAGCCATCGGGCTTGCGCTTCTGCAGGTTTCCAGTGCCTGTGAATCTTACGGTGTCGACTTCAAGAACAATGGAGACTATTTCATCAACATCAATTCCAACGAATCTTTCACCGCCGTGTCAGAGTTCTACAACTGCCAGGAGCCTGCTCGCACCATCTTGATTACCCCCAAGAATCAAACGATCTTCTGCTCGGACGTCGCAACTTCGCCAGACTACACTGATGAAACCACAACTTGCCCTATCTTGAAGAATCAGATGTACTCTGGCGATTGGACGCTTCTACTTCTGGACAACAATGGCAATGCTAGTACTTTCAACGCCAATCGTCGCCTGCATCTCAGTGTTGGCGAGCAGGTCACCTCGGTTGTCATTCCTACCATAACTCTGAGCGTTACTTCAACTCCTACTTCCACTGTGAATGCCACAATCACAGACTTGGATTTCACAACAATTTCGCCTTCATCAGTTACCAGTCTTGCTAGCAATGCAGGGACGCAGACGGTCTGGTCCTATCCACCTCGCGAGACTGTCACGACATCGTCGACGGCAACGGTCACGCGCACCAGAACAAGCTTCACATACACTGTCGAGGCCTACACAGAGACTGAAATCTGCGCACACATATTCGCAGCCGAGGTAGCTGATCCTACAGCCGATGCCGGTCTTCTTTCCATTGCCTCAGCCGCCATTGCATCAGCAAGCGCAACCCCAGCTCCAGCCCGTCGTGCTAGAGTCAGGCGTGATACTACTAAAGTTTTGCAAGTCGAAAGACGCAATGTAGTCCATCTTGCCAAACGCGCCCCTGATAGCGCTACCATAACCTCAACAGATACCAACACAGCTCATTGGAGCTCTGTAACGTCCAGCTTTACAGCTTCTCCTGTCGTCCAAACATCGACCAGTAAGTCCTTTCCTAGATCTGATTCGATGGAAGTCCACGGAAAGCTAACCCTTTCTAGCAACTGTGGAAAGCACGACAACAATTACACCAGCACCCATTACCATTGTCGCAACCGGCACCACGGTCACCAAGACTGCAGAAACATCTGTAAGCACAGAATACCTATTCAGCTCCTACAACATTCCAAAACTAATACACATAAAAATCCAGACCCGCACAATCACCAGACGAACGACCACGACATCGAAAACCACAAAGACGGTTATTGCAACGTATGTTTCCCCTCTCCTTGTTGATTCCGATCAACTTTTCGTCTTCGATACCTTTACTAACATGTTTTTTGTACAGTCTCAGCGTTACCAGTTGGGTGCCTGGTCCAAATTGTTTCTAGATCTGTAAAATTGCTGCAGTGAACGGCAGTTTGATCTTTCCTTCGATATGAAAAGGGTTGAACATTTGTGGTATATACAGAATTGGATTCTCTAGACTTCGTCGTCCCCCTGGCTACATAATAGACACTCTCTCTTTCTCATCGCTTGTTACTTTTGTTCTCTTTATGTGTTGACTTCATTCTCTTGGGCCTTATCAGAGTACTTTTGACGTTTCCTACATCTTTTCTCCTCAATCAAAGCAGGAATTTAGATACACGAGCATTTGTTCAAGGATATCATGTTGGTCATTGTGCAATATCTTTTTCTTCAATGCATGACAAATCTAAAAGAAAAAGAAAGAAAAAAGTCCCCCAGTCTTTGGTCTAATGCGCCATTTACGCCTTGCCCGCAGCTATGCATGAAGATTCGTGAAAAAGCAAAAATGCTTACTCCTTCGATCCCGCCAAAGAAGGGTACTCTCAAAGGTTGATGGGGGCGTAATCGGTAGACTCGCCAGGGGTACCCCAGGGGTCATCGCCAGGTCCAGGACCGTAGTTGCCGAAGCCACGACCACCACCCATCATACCGACATTGTTCCTGTCCGTCTTTGCCTTTTGGACAATCGAGTACTTTGAACCCATGTCTTTGGCTTGTGCTACTGTGCGAGTGAGAGAGGCGAGCAGGGATACCATGTGCACATCTGACTGTTCCTGTGAGGAGGCTGTTGCTAGTGATGATTGAGGCATTCCCGGAATTGGGAGGGTGGTGGAGGGTTGAAAGACGGGAGGGGCGAGTAATGGCAAGCGAGAGAGCATGGATGAGATTTCGCGGAGGAGCTGATGGTTGAGAGGAGGATCACTGGTGGTGGCTGAGATGGATACATCGGTCAGATATGATTGTGGTAGTTCGGCCAGATAAGCCTTGATGAGGTTGATGCGTTGGTGCAGCATCTTGATAGCGTTGTACTTGGCAGTGAGAGATGAGATGACTAGAATTTGTTAGCTTGGTGTCGCTCACGGAGGAATGTGATAATAATTACCTTCTTCATCGGCGGGACTAAGCTGAAGGTCGTTGGTGGCAGCACCTCCGTCAGCGCGAGACTTGCCTTTCGATGGAGGGGTAGCAGAGTTGTGAACAGTGGCAGAACCGCTGCCCTTGGCAACAAAGTCGACAGCAATCATCTCGGCTTCTCCAGTCTCGACCTCGAAGGGTAGCTGACGGAAGCGCATCTGCAATTGGCGACCCATGCCCCATCCATCGACCTGCATACCCTTGTCTGCATTCTCGCTGCCAGGCTCGTAGTAAGATTCGTAGATTGAGATGGGAAGCTTTCCGCCAGTGAGGGAGCCGTCAAGGATAGTCTGTGGGTGGAAGAGGAGTAGCATGAGCGAATCGTTGTACGAATGCTGTAGTTGTTGAAGGATGGGAACATGGTCGGGAAGAGGGCCTGAGGGAGGAGCGAGAGTAAAGATGGCGACCAGATCAAGAGGAGGCGACTTGTGAACGTCCTTGACTGATTCATGGTTAGCCGTGACGGTGTTATAACTACGAAGAGATGGACGCACACTGTTCTAGACGCTCGGCGAACCACTCTTCGTCAACCAGAACTTTGTCTCCTTGTTCCTTGGTCTTGCACTGGAAGGCTTGCTCCATGGTGATTGCACGACCATTTTGCTGACCGATGATTGCACCGACGATTGGGCCTTGTTGGCTGCGCATGGAGTGGCGCGTTATGTAGTCGGAGATGGTGAGCAGAACCAGAGGGTGCAGCTGGACTGAGAGCGACGAGTCCGAGGTGCTGCTAGACAGCAGAGAGTTGCTTGCTGTCTCGACCATGATTGCGAGAGTGGATTGGTTGAGTGTTTAGAATGTTTGGCACAAAGTGGATGGTATAGAGCGGAGAGAGTTGGATGACATCGGTGTGTCTGAGAGCAAGCAGCTTAGCCCCGTTTTATCTCCGTGGCTGGCGCTCCTGCCTCACGAGCACTTTCATCTGCTCACTGGGAAGCTTCGACGACTTCTATCACTCATCCCACTGCCACGCCACATTTTCTTTCGGGCTCTTTCGACAAGTCGAACCAGTGTCTTTGTCCCGTATACGCGACCCAGGAACTACTGCAACTTTCCGCCCAGGACCGCCATCATGTCGCGCCATCACCCGTACGTCCATCGTCGCGTCTGCTGAAGAAAGACAAACTGACTGTTGGCATACAGTGATTTGGTCATGTGTCGCAAGACCGCCGGCATCGCCATCGGCCGCCTCTGCGACAAATGCGACGGCAAATGCCCTGTCTGCGACAGTTACGTCCGCCCCACAACTCTTGTCCGCATCTGCGACGAATGCTCCTTCGGAAACTACCAAAACAAATGCGTTGTCTGTGGTGGCGAGGTAAGCCTATGCTCCATCCCTGACCTTTCGTTTTCTACCCATGTCGCTGACACATGTCTCTCAGGGAATCTCCGACGCCTTCTACTGCTTCGAATGCACCCGTCTCGAAAAGGACAGAGATGGCTGCCCCAAGATTATAAATCTGGGTAGTTCAAGGACGGATCTGTTCTACCAGAAAAAGAATTTCCGGAATCATTAGCACCATTGAGCACTATCCTGAGAATATAGGATGGTCAACCACAACATGGAGCATAAAGAAGTTATTCTGCATCGGCTTGCCAAACGCCTGCCGCGAAATCTCAAAACACCGCCGACGGAAGCTCTTTGAGATGCCGCTATATCCAAGGTCATATATGCAATGACGCGACACATCGGGCGGGCAGAGCAAGGACTGGGTCTCTCGGCCTAGATGGAGCCTCTTGAAAGGAGATTTATTCGGAAAGGGGCCACTCTGGACGGCTCAGCCTTTCCCACGCTACACAATGGCGAGATCAAGTCTGTTATCCGCAGCAGCTTTTACGGCCTCGGGTCCTACAAACAACTCAGTCAAAAGGAAGATAAGGTTATGGACAGTTTGCGAGCGTGGTACATTGAAGATAGATAATCAACAACGTCTTTTAGCGACGATTTCAGACTTTTATCATTCAGCTTTAATCCTTCTAGCTTCTGTCATCTATAACGTGGTGTTGCCATGGTACTGACAAGGCAAGCCGGGGCCAATGTTGCAACCATGTATCTTTTTAGTATCGTTGCATCAGATTGTAGACCTCGTGACAACAAGTGATGGCTCCTGGTGAGTTTGATGCCTGTTCCCTGGTTGATGTGCCGGAAAGCATAGGCTGGCTGTTCGTTGACTCGTAGCCTCATGCTTCAGAAGCGAAGGAGGCAGTGGCTAGGTGGCATAAGAGTAAGAACCAGAACCTCAACCTGGGATATTTGCAAGCTCTCTCGAGTTTGCAGCATTCAGCTCGGCCATAAGACCCCCTTTATCCCTCTTCTTCTCGTCCTGATCCAGTTTCGACTGAACAAACTGATGCAGAACCTTGACCTTCTCAAGCGCAACATTCGAGCAGTTCAAAGTAGTCAGAGGGTCCACAGGCACACCTCCATACTTTGCGATCTGGCAAACCTCGCCGTGGCGGTTCATACTAACAATCATCTCGCCATCGCGAACACTTTCTTCTGCGAGATTTGCATCCAGCAGGACCGTCTCACCACCATGGTAGAAGGAGAAAGAGACACAGAAGGGATGATGTTGCATAGCCAGCTTGACGGGTTCGCGCTCACTAATGTCGAATACTGTGACATCTTCTCCATGCACCTCAACCTCAGGGCGGCGGAAATGTTGCAGAGCGGCGACCAAGGCGATACAGCAAGCATCGATCAAACCTCCATCGTGGTCTAGAACGTGTATGTCTGCGCGGACTGCAAAGCACTTTGCGCCGGCGATGATGCAGAGGGATTCAGTGTCCAAGGCTCCTGAGCGACGAATTGATTTTTCCAGTAGACGTGATAGCACGACTTCGGCATCGTTGGGACGGCCGACTTCGAAGGCGGGAGAGGCCATGGGGGAGAGCTCGGTTGAGATGGTGAAGACGCCGTCGAACTTGCGATCAGGGAAAGGTGTTGTTACTTCTGCGGAGACACGTACAACAACTCTGGACGGAAGTCAGTGAATTGTCTTGTTTGCTGTATGGTATATTGGTGGTTGCACACCTCGTCTTGCCCAAGCGGACATCAGCAACGCCATAGTCGTCGCCGAATTCGAGCTCTAGATTTCTGTATTGGTCGAGTTGACGGCCATCGAGACGGATGCTTTCGAACAGCGCATCGCGAATAAATTGGCGCTCGTTGAGCGAGGGTTCGACCTCTCGCGGCATTGTGATGTGTGTTCTGGCAAGAAGTATGACGTGAATATGCGATTTATTTTGTCTCTTGGACATTTCCCCAATTGACTCTCTCCGCCGCCCGCTGCTGCAAGCTCCGACTCGGCTTCTGCCGCGCATTCGAGGTCGACAACTCCTTCCATCACTTTGCGACCATCATATCTTTTGTATCCACCTGCCATAACCTCTCTCGTCGCAACTCACAACAACTCACCATGACTACCGCCCATCGTCCCACCTTCGATCCCGCCCGCGGCAAAGACGCCCTTCGCGGTCCCGGATACCACCAACGTCTACTCCCAGCCCACAAGACTCTCAAGTTCCGTCAAGCGACCCAAGGAACCACCGACGAGCACTCAGCACGCGACCTACGCGCCGAACTCTTGCGCGCCGAACGCCGCCACTTTGCCAAAAAGGAAGGGCGCGAATTGTCTCCCGAAGATGAAGATCAAAGAACACCACAACTGGCTATTGAGCAAGGAAAGAATTTAAAGCGCAATTTGGAGGATGGCGCAGACGGGAATGGACCAGAGGGAGAGCAAGATGAGGAAGACTATGAAGCCAAACGAAGGAGGGTATTAGAAGAGACGCGTGATGTGGATGCCGATTCAGATGATGGCTCAGAAGAAGACTCTGATTCTTCCGACGATGAAGACGATGACGATGACGAAGCTGAGTTGATGCGCGAGTTGGCAAAGATCAAGGCTGAGCGCGCAGAAGCTGCTGCAAGGGAAGCTGCAGAACAAGCAGCAAAGGAGGAAGAACAGCAGATGCGAGATATTGCTACTGGCAATCCACTTCTCAACAAAGGTAAGCTAACCACGTGTAGCTTGGTATTGTTTGACCGTTCTAACGTTTTACAGGAGCATACGATGTCAAGCGAAGATGGGACGACGATGTTGTCTTCAAGAACCAGGCCAGAGGAACAGAAGACAAGAAGGGCAAGGAGTTCGTCAACGACTTGCTGAGATCGGACTTTCACAGACGTTTCATGAGCAAATACGTCCGTTAAAGAAGCCCAATTCCAACACTCACACAAGCGATTCTGGACAGAGGATTCAGACATAAAAACATCATGATTGGTATTCGGTCATTACGCCATAAAAACTAACACTCTGGTTGCTCATCATACTGGCCGCAACGGAGCTATTACTTCCTCAAACCAGGTGCTCAACACAAGGAACACAACTTAGTAGTCGGAGCGGTCGTTGTAGGCACCAGCTGCCTCACGCTTGGCCTCACCCTTCTCGACCATCTTCTCGTTGTTCATCATACCACCGAGCTTGCTCATCAGTTTTCCAGCGGTCGAATCTGAAAGTCATACATTAGCATTCAAGGTATCTTGAAGGGTCTAGAGAGCATTGTCATACCGCCTTGCTTGCCAGAGTCCTGGTTATCACTGGAGGTGTAGTCGGATGATTTATTGCCATATCCTGCACCACCAGTAGCACCGCTACCATACTGGTTGGAGCCCGAATATGCGCTAGTATCACCCGAGGATCCGAAACGAGTATCGCTAGAATCGCCAAAGTCGTCACGACCAGAGCTGGACTTATTGCCGAAGCCTGCCCCTCCAGTAACTCCGGATCCGTAGTCAGTGCTTCCTGAATATGCACCAGTGTCGTCAGAAGAGCCGAAGCGAGTGTTGCTCGAGTCGTCAAAGGTGTCGCGGTCAGAAGATGACTTGTTGCCATAACCCGCGCCGCTGGTTGCACCTGAGCCAAGGTTGTCATCGAGTGACTATGGAGATGGGTTAGCTTCAGGACAATTCGAGATTGCAATATTCTTCAGATCATAAACAAAAGAACCCGTACTGTGAGCTTCTCCAACATGGTTGTCTTGATGTGTGTTCGGTGTGTAGGTAGGGTCAAAGCAGTAAGGGTAGCAGAAAAACAAAGATACAGTCATGCTCGGGGGGGGGCAAGATAGATGTGCAGAGATAAGGCAGAACTCAAAGGACCCCTCCGGCAAGTACTTACAGGGTAGTTTCCACCAGTGGTGTGGTGTGTATCTCTCTCGATACCGTGAGAAGGCTTCTGATCAACCAATCAGTGTTGTGTCGATCAAATACCAAAACCAGATACTTACCAAGTCATCCTCGCCAAAACTTCCGCTGGCAGAAGCCTGATGGTGGATTCCGCTTGTGCCAAAGTTGTCGTTCCCGCTCGATCCATAGCCAGTGTTGCTGGAGTTGTAGTTGTCTCCAGAGGAGAAGGTGTCTCTGCCGGTGTTTGAGCCATAGGTATCGCGACCAGAAGAGGAGTAGTCATCGCTTCCAATACCAGAGCCAGAGTTGCCGCCCGAGTAGCTGTTACCGCGAGAAGCGATGTCGTCGCTACCGAGAGCACCACCTTGGTAAGCACCACCCTGGTTGTTGTTTGAGGAATCGTTGAACTGGTCGCGGCCAAGACCGCTGCCGGAGTTTGCTCCGCTGCTCAAGTTGTCGTTTCCATAGCTCGAGTCCTGTGGTTGTTTTCGATAAGCAAAAGCTCATCACATTCAAGAGCAGAAGATCAACTTACGCCGTAGCCTCCTGAGCCAGTGGTGCTGTCGTTGAAACCGCCTTGACGACCCGATCGAGATACCAAGGTTAGATACACAGCTCAGCACATATGAAAAAAAAAGAGGGGTATTGATAGGAATAGAATGATAGGTCCAGAGGAGCTCAAAGGTAGCTTGGGACAAAGATAAGGATGTGCGAGGAGGAACATACAGTACTGCTGTACTCATCATTGTTGCCGCTGTAATCGTTGTTGTAAGACATGGTTGGATGATTGTATTCTGTGTATTGCAAATCAATCAAAAAACTAATAAAAAGAACCCAAACAGCACAAGGGTAGCAAAAGACACTGTTTATATACCAAGAAAAATCCAGCTTTGGAAAGAAGCTGTCCAAGTCACCTAATCGCTGCAACACCATAAGCTGCGTCATGAAACCCACAACTTTCGCACCCCCTCCCGTGCAGCGGTTGAACAGAATCCTGCTCGCGGACGTGGACACGGCAACCGGCGTGGGATTTTTGGTGCATGTCGATCGACAAAAGGTGCTGATCAGCAGAAACAAGGGTCTTGCCAATCGAAGCTCCCCACTTTCGTCACGTTTCAAGTGCGAACCACCCACCAAAAGTCTAGACCTTGCTTTCATTGGTACAAGCCACCGCACACGCAGTAGGCTGTGCTATGTAGGAAACCTGTTTGGTTGCTCGCCTATTTTGGTTGATCTTGCTGCTTGCTGGACATTTGGAAATTGCATCAAACATTATTTTGCACCCAAAGCAAGCCTCATATCCGTCACTCACAATCAAATCCAAGGAAACATACTGTAGCTACCAGGGCACTTGTGGTGTGCTCTCTTGAAGGTGGACTGAGATTGCGTTCACACAGGGAAAACTTGAGTTCACTGTAGGTCATCAGATCAAGGCAATCCTTGATCACTTCTAATCCTTGTCGTACAACAGTAAAGGGACATAACTCGTCATAATACAGGCATGGTTTCAGTCATCACTAGCAACACCACTGCCATCTCCACCAGCTGGCCAGGGTTGCAGCTTGAGATCTCGCGACCCACTGGGTGTCGATGGGGAGGACTGTGTCTCCTGCGGTAGCGATGCTGACGAACGCTCTAGGTCTTCCTCCTCACTCTCTGGTTCATCGTCTACGAACGACCCTTCTTCACGTAAAGACGACGTCGAAGGCGATACGAGAATACCGTCTTCGCCATCCGTGCCATGGTTAGTTTCCAGGGTCGGAGTTGGTGGTTGGAACCTCAGATCAGGATTCTCATTCTGAAAATGTTCCTCTATAGATGCTTCGGAAACATTTCCGTTACCTCTAGAGATAGGTCTCTGGGATGCCGGAGAGTGGAAACTGCGTCTCCAGAACCCTCGTCTACGTCTGACTTCTCCATTAGTAAACGGCGGAGAGGTCTGATCTGGCGAGGGTGAATTTAGAGGAGAATCGTAGGCGCCCCTGACAAAGTGTGATTTGTTGATCATCTGCTGAATGATAGGCATGTCCAGGCTCGCACCACCTCCTGTGCGTACGAACAAGACAAGTCCTAGACAAACCATCAAGACAGTCATCTGAGCTATAGCCATCCGCTTCTGGAATAATAGCTCATCGGCGACAATGCTCAAGCGAACACTGACGGCGTGAATTTCCCTCTGGTATTGGTCACGATGGTTGTCAAGCTCAATTACCGTGCTCTGCCACAACTGGTCGTACTGTTGTTTGAAGTCCTGAAGCTCAGCAAACACGGTTGAATTCAGACTCTCGAGGAATGCTTCGGTCTTCTTAATCTGTCGCTTCTCGACCTTGATGAAAGCATCACGCAGAATGCGAGACTGTTCCTCAATATATTGTAAGGACAGCGTAGCATTACTCTCGAGCATCTGTAGACGTTTGTGGATGGACTTAAAGAAAGATTCCTGAGTGGTGGGACTAGCATGAGCTGGAGACACAGTCGATGTACTGGGCTTCTGTTGACTGTCGGCGGCTGCGGTCGACTGCTTGTTGCTCGAGTTCGTACTCTTAGTATGAGCGATGGAATCAGCAGAAGCATTGATACTAGAGTTGACGGGAACAGATTTGTTGCTGGACTCCACGGATATATGCTGCGAGGAAGTATGGGTAGTGACTGCACTTGCATTGGGTGACTGTGGCTGAGATGTAACTATGGGCTCTGGTGATTCCGTTACTCCTGTCGAGCTGTTGGTTGGATTTGAAGCAACTCGAAGGGACGTAGATGTCATGTTTCTGGCGCTCAACAGTGTGTTGATATCTGCAGTGGTTTGCATTGTGTTATTCGTTTCTGTTGTCGTGATGTTGTATGGTAGTGTGGTGTTGGCATGACTTGGTGTGTGGACATGAGTACTGGTCGATACGTGATCGCTATTCGTGGTAGAAGGCTGTGCCTCAGGATGCGTTGACGTGAATGCTGCTGAAGCATTTGCAGATTCCGTACTTGAGCCAGATGGGGTCAGAACAGCAGGGGCCTCGGTCGAAGTCTCGATGGGACGGGCAGACTCCATCGTGACAGACTTGTCGGCCTCCTTCGAAGACTGGAGAGGTTCCTGAGGAGGTTCCTGGGGAGGAGGCGGCAATGCATCAGGCATGACAGACTCCTCTAGGTCATCGCTAATTTCTCCACGAGCAAGCTCCTCCTGGTGGCGGAACTCTTCCATCATTGTGGTACCATGCACTCTGAGCAGACTGACAGGACAATAATACTCGTTTCCGTAGTGAGTCAAAAATTCAATCCGAAGATATCTCGCCCAGATCAAGGGCTGCTCAACCAAGAAGGCTTGAACTGAACGGGTGTTTCTAGCCTCAAAAACACCAAGCTCTCTCCAGCGATCTGCTTTCACAGGGTATCGATCGGATACCGAGACTCTGAAGTTGCGGAAAATCGAAGAGAAGAATTCATAGTTCGCCAAGACGATAGTATCGATGAGGATGTCATTACACAGTTCGACGATCAAGAATTTGTTCGAGCTCGAGCAGATATTGAGCATATAGCTATCCTTGTTCTCGATCAAAACAGCGTGGGCGGACTTGGATTCAGGGTTAGATTTGAGCACGGTTGCAGCACAATCGAATGAAGCGTAATTGGAGCGTTCTTTACAAGTCTTGCCAGCATCTTTGCTTCGGAGAGTGGGTTCGGAAGCCACCGTGGGTTGAGAATTAGCAGTTGACGATGAAGGGCTTTCTGGTCTCCCAAAGCCACCAAAGTCCAACTCAATCTCCGAGTCCTCACCAAGTATATCGAGGGCGTGGTCGATCGGGCGCGGATTGCGAGGCTTGTCCTGTCCTGAGTTGGACTTTTGACCGACATGATCAGGCGACTGACCAACCTTGGCCAAGTTCTGTTTCTTCCATTCCTCGAACGATAGGAAGTTGGCATTGTCCAGTGGTGAGTCTGTCTCGAACTCGGCTTCAGGTTGAGTCGCGGAAGAAGCTTGAGTCGCGGAAGAAGCTTGAGTCGCGGAAGAAGCTCGAGTCTCGGATGAGGTCGAGTGAGGCTCTTCCTGAATGGCGCTACTGGTCGAATGCGTGTTGGAAGGGGTAGGAGTAAGGGTAGAGGTGAGGCTAGTCGAGTCCGAGGTCGGCGTGGAGCGGCTCAGGCACTGCTGAGGCAATGAATGAGTGATATAGTTGATGGTGCCAGTACGACATGTGGTCTGGCGTATATCGCTGTTGCGCGCATCTTGTGCTGAAGAGCTGACGCTGGTGATGGCGTTGGTATTGCTGCTGACAGCAGGGCCAGATGTCTTGTTGGCGTTGGTCTCAGACTGTGCCGAGGCGACAAGACACAGGTAGCAGAGAGAAAACAGCAGCGCCGCCAGTGCTCTGCCGTTTCTGAATGCTCGCTGCATTACTTAGGCGCATCCTCCTGCAAGTCAACGGGATGCGTTGTAATACTTGGAATTCCTTGGACTTTCTGGCCCCTTCGGCCACTGCATCGTCACTTCCGTCGCGAATGTGGGGAAGCGCCTATCAAAGACTAAACCGACTTGATCGATCCAAACTCTTGACCTCAGCTGACAGCCTCAATTCAGTCATGAATCGCTCGTAAATTTGATAATCTTCTAAGGAAACGACAGAATGGCTCTGATAGCCTAGACAATTGTACCAGAGTCGTGCGTCCCTCTCCATGCCATATCGATAATAGACCGCCCAACGCCGCGCAAAACAGAGAGCCATAAGCTAGCTCCCCGTCGCAACCATAACCCGAAACCGTCCGTCCGTCATCAGAAGGAAATACAAAAGGGCCAATTGCCCTGGAACTAGTGTTACAGCCCTTCCTCGCCGGCCTGGCAGACTCTGATGCCCTTGCCCCACTCCGAGTTGAGTACTTGGTGTGCGCTGATACGTCTGCTTGCGTTGGGATCCAATATCGAGTAGATGACATTTCTGCATCGCGCCTGAGAACTTTGGTTAGCGTTTGTCGTGGTTGCAATCATCGGAATTGACTTACTCTATGCAATGACTCAATTGGTCCGTAGCCAGCATCGCTCTTGCGACCTTGCACATAGTTTTCGTAGAACTCATCTTCGTCCTTGTTGGCTACACGCCACAAGTGTCTACCAGTTCTCATGGCCATGTAGATAACACCACATGCCCAGACGTCTACTGCGCGAGGATCGAACTCCTTGTCTGTGTACTCTTCCGGTGCGATGTAAGGTGCACTGCCGCAAAGGCCTGCTGTCATGTGCGGTTCTGTCTCCCAGGCCATACGGAAGCATTCGCCATTGCCGAAATCCGTAATTTTAAGGGCGCCATGTGTCGTGAGCAGGAGGTTCTCTGGTTTGAGATCACGATGTGCGACTCCCATCTCGTGGATATATTCGACACCACGCATGAGCTGCAGGAAGTAACAATCCGCCTCAACAACTTCCAACTTGCCCGCAGCGAGTACGAGCGAGTAAAGGTCTCCACCAGCGCAGAATTCCATGACTTCGCAATAATCGCCCTTGGCATCAGTGAGCAAGTCGAGGGTGTGGATAACGTTGGGATGTCTCAGAGAAGACGAGATGCAGAACTCCGAGTTAAGGCGTTTGCTGTACTTCTTTGCGTCTTCTTGCGGTCTTCGGCGGAATTCCTTGACAGCATATAGCTGCTCATGTTTCGAGTCATTCGGATCCACCTTGTGCGCTATCCTGACAATACCAAAAGCACCACGACCCACGATTTCCTGACACTTGCCGTACTTCTGGACAAGCGTCGCGGTACCGGCAGGTCCATTCTTCTGATCCGAGGCAACCCGATTCTTTTCATTTTTCAACTGGTCCACCCAACTGGCCATAAGAGACAAAGGCTGTTCCTCGTGATGTTCTTTCTTCTTGCCTCCGAGGAAGTCGCGAACCATGTCCGTGAGCTTTTCCTGTCGTCTGGCGCTTTTAAGTTGGTGATGATGGTTACCATCTTCATCAATCCAGAAGCGACGATGCTGAGCAGGGACAACACCTTCCGCTTCCTTCTTGTCCTTCTTTGCATCACTACCACTTCTTGAAACGGTTCCAGCCAGTCTAGCCTTGTCAGTCTGAGATGATTGCCTTGAAGGGTTCGCCGGTCTGATGGGTTTGGGGGCCATGATGGTTTCAAGCTCGGGTTCTTCCACGGCAGTCTCGGGAACTTTGTCGCTAAGTTTCTCTCTAATCGAATGTTCCCTCGAGGAGTCGTTGGTGTCTTTGGCTGAGAACATGCGACTTAATCGTGAGGTGAAGGTAGGCTTTTTAGGCGGGCCGGCTGGGCGCGCGTCGCCATTTGAAGGGGATCTTGCTGCGGGCAAGGAAGTCTGAGAGCTGACCGAGGAAGCATTTGAAGGGAGGACTGAAGGTGATGTAGACTTCAAGTCTTCAGTAGCGACCGCCATGGTGTAAGGATATAGAGACGACGTCAAGCCGTGGTTTGGTTTAAGAGATGAGGCACGAGGCCGCGGAGGCCGATCTTTTTCGCGTTCAAGTAGCAGATCCAGGTGTCAGACGGCCGCAGTGTATGATCTCAGATGTGTTGGTGTTACTGGAGAGTGCTGAAGGGTGTGGCCACACTGAGTGAATTGTGGCTGTGACGTCTGCTTTCACTGCTGACAAACTTTCGGATGCGACGAGAACCGGGACACAGCCAACTGACCGAGCCAGAGACAAGCCCCAAGGCCAACAAACGTGTGCAGGGATGAGGAGATAACCAAAGGCACCGTTCTGGGTAGAAGAGAGAACCAGAGAGGGAAGATGTAGCAAGCCAAGCGGTAAGTCAGCCGGCAATGGGGGTGCTCAAACTGCAGAAAATGCGATCGCGCTTTCCCACTTTACGGAGGTGCATCGTGGACCGAAAACCGCTCATCATGCTTCTTTTGCCAAGCAATTGTCTACATTACACCTTCCCGTACGAGGGGTTTACGACGTCCAACCGCTGACCGCCATCGCTAACCATCTTTGGCCTCGAGCATTAAATGTCTTTGGCTCCTTCACTCATCTCATTTTCCGGCGCATGCCTCAGCCTGAACCTCGGCCAAAGAGATTGAAGCTGATACACATGGCTTGCATACGTGGGTACCTCATGCTCTCCACATTTCAGCAGAAAGCGGGTTTGAATGATCAAAAACTGCTGCTGCGTCATTGAGGATCCATCATCTGCCGCTGAGACCAGAGCAAGACATGGAAGTCAATAAACTCAGCTTCGATGCGGCAGCACCGTCTTCATCTACTGGTTACCGCTGCTTTCCGAGTGCTCCATGATACATATATCATGGAGCTTGTGTTGCAGGATTGCATTGAAACTCTCCTCGGAAATAACTGCATCCATCAAAAGCGACAGCCAAGTTGGAGTCAAAACGCTGTCGCGTCAAGCCTCTCGCTAATTGCTTGCCTGCTCATCCCCCGAGAATGTAACACTCCTTTTGCCCACTTCACCATTCGCCTGATGCGCTAAGTGGCACCGCTGCCCTGCAGTCTGCCGACCCGTATATGCAGCTTTTACTGCAATCTCTGCGAGGTACCATAATCGCTGGTGTACGTGTACGTGGTATATAAAAGAGTGAGAAAATCGCGCAACGGTCTCGCCGTCGCCCTTTCTACGCGACTTGTCGGCTTATTGCATATCCACGAGCAGTCGTAATCCTCTCTTCATCTGAACCTGTTTTCTACAACCTCTTGACTTCTAGCACTCGGCACGTGGCCCAGCATTGAGCTGTCAGATGTCGCTGATCCGGATGCAAGACCTTTCACACCGCCAACTGCACTTCTTGGCCCTGTCCTTTCAAGGGCGAATGTGTTGTTAATTGACTACTGCTTGACTCACGCGTAACATAATCTTAGAAGCACAGTGGACCTGACTAAAAGTTGGTTTCTTGGCTTTTTAATGATTATTGCTTCTGAAATTCGTAGCTTAGCAATGAATTTCTTTCTCTCTCTTGGAAACAAGTGCCTCCGTCGTATCTGAGCTCGTAGCCTTTGTGGAGCAATACAGGCTTCCGCGGCCTCCGTCATCCTCAATGTACTTGATTGTAGTTTACAAAGTTCATTTGAAGCTTCCTGTTGTGATGTTCCTCCTAGGTAGTCTTTCTCTTCTTCTTGGAAGACAGAGGTGCTCCTTCGCCAGCCTCTGCATCATCCTCTCCTTCATCAGATTCGACGACAACCTTCTTCTTGCGCTTTAACCCGCCAGTGCTGCTTCCGGTCTGCTTGTCGAATAAGGAAGCGCGCTTTCTTGCAAGTTCGAGAAGGCGGTCGTAGTCGACCTGGATATTCTCGATGGTTGCTTCTAGTCTCTCAGCGCGCTCTTCGCGGTCCAGTTGTGCAAGTACGTCGCGGTTAGAGATGTAGAGACGCTGCTTGACATACAGCCGCCAGAAGTAGTAAGCGCGATCCATCTCGTTGATACTCTTCTCCTTCCTCGAGATTCTGTTCAGCGAGCGGTTCAGTTTGGGTATCTTTGAGTATGTCTCCATCTCGATCAGCCTTCCTAATTGACGGGGCATGATCTTGCTAGCCTTCTTGATGCGAGCCTTAGCGTCGCCTGGAACAATGTCGTCCACGGGAATGTTCGCGTTCATCTTGAGCTTTGCACTGTCTATTTGAGTCTCAATCTTGAGAGATGCAAAATCCTCGTTGTTGTTGCGAAGCCAGAGCAGGTCACAAACATCACGCATATCATCGAAAGCCTCGTTGGGGTCTTCGACCGTTAATTCGCAGATGTTATCAGGAGTGATGAGGCTTTCAAACACGGTGTTGTAGAGCCGAGCGCCATGTCCAGATCCTTGATGGGATGGTATGATCAAGAATTGTGAGATGCGCTCGCGGCTGGGCAGTTGTAGAGGAGTCTTGACAACATCGTTATCCTCGCCATTAGTCTCGGAGTTCCATCGGCGGAGTATTGCGTCCATGTCTGATTCTTCGTGTTGGAGGAGAGCAAGATCGTGCTTTGCAGGGTCCCTACGATCAGGTAACGTGAATACGCGGTAAGATGTCGAGAAACCAAAGAGAGTGTATGGTGTCGTGTCTGCCTGCTTTTGGTCGACCTGGTAGAGCATGAAGAGAGTCCAGCGGTTTGCGACCCAAGGTTCGTCTAATTCGAGAATAGTGCCGCCTTCGATGAACATAGGTACCAAGATCTGGACGTTCTCCATGATTTCTCTGGCTCCATCGTCGGTCAAAGCGGCCTTCCAAACTTCGAACTTGCGACCTTCGTGTGTGTATGAATGCAGGAGTGTGCCTGGTGGTGTGAATGATGCGGCCTTCGGGTCGGCGAGAGCTTCGGCTCGTGATTTCGATGCAAAGGCAGATTCGGGGATGAAGTCTTGGAGGGCGCCACGGATGTCGGATGCTTTTATGTCGCCCAGCTGGGGAAACTGTTCGGTCCAGGAAATGTCCATGTGCGGTCTCATGTTGTGTGCAGCCAAAGACAATGACATGTCTAGTCCGCGATATCCAAAGATGACTTCTTCCTCGCCGAACATCGGGTACGTGCATAACGGTCCAAATTCTGACACTACCTCATCGCCGCGGTATATCGAAATGCGAAGCGCATCGTTACTGCTGGTCGACCCTGAGCTGCGATTAGCTTGGTGCTGCAATGCATAAAGGAGATGTTCCATGACCTACATTCTTCCACTTGATCTTGGATGGCAGAAACTAGCTCAGAGTTCTCTGGACTCTCGGAACCCGACATTGTGATGATATGAGTAAAAAGTTGGTGTGTACAGGTCGATGGATGGAAAGTCAGACGGGCGCAAACGCGGGAGACGTGTTGACGCGACAGCACGAAATTGAAAATGCACGGACCTTCCCATCGACTCAATCCAACTTCGGCTTCCTCTTTCACTTGCTGTTCACCTCATCATCAGACACTCCAGTCTTTTCGATGAAACGCAATTCCAGATGAAGCGTTGAAGTACTACGTTTCGTGGCCCATCAAGCAGTATACTGATGATATGCCAGCTGATCGTGTGCCTAAGTAATGACCGCCGGCAATGCCACGCTCTCGAGTGAACTCTCTTCTTCTTACTGCGCCTGTTCGTATTTTTTGTTTTAGGTGAATATACGCTACCAAGACAGAGTAAGTTGAGCGCTAGCTATAGCCTCGTATCGTGTGGTATGTAGCGTGTTCGTCCTTGCCAAAGCAGTAAGCGGCCTATGGTCAGTATTGCCCTGGCGTACTACACCTCTTGCACAGTCTTTAAAGTCACAAGAAGATCAGAAAGAATATTCAATGTTTCCATACACAATTAATGAAGTATCAGGGGCTGTGTGTTGCCTATCGGGCTGTTTGTATAGAACGTTCTTTGCTACAGACAAGCAGTTAGGGGCAAACATTAGACAACCCGGCCACATATAAACTGATTAGTTGCACCAGCGTAATGGCGTGTCCAATGTTTGGTATCAACTCAGTATTCTGCGATGCTTCCAAGAAGCTCGGACTTGCGGAAAATGTCCAATCGAGGATCGCGTCGTGGTTCGTCACGGCGTCGTTACTCCTATACCAATACACACAACAGACGACAAAATTCATCAACATATCATCAAGATAACATGCAGGAAGAAAGCAGTGCGCAGCGCCTTATGATGTCGTCAGGGGCGCCTTAGAGCTGATTTCTGTTTAGTGTCGTTCCGCGAGCGCGATGGACGCAGCGCTTCCCCTAGGACCACTCGATGCTCTTCACCGAACCTTAAGCTGCGCTACGTCCAGTCTCGTCGTTGCAGCGCTCGCAGCAGTTCACCAAGCAAGGACGTCGTCTCTCCCAAAGGTGGCTTTACACCCTTTTGCGCCCAGACTCCTTCGTCGTCGGCCGGTGGGTCCATCACAGATGAGCCTAAGCTTGACCTTCACTAAGTGTGTATAGGCTCCCAAGTTGTGCCTCCGGTCAAACCCAAGGACTTCCGTGTTCCTCTCACTTGCTTCTTCTGGTATCATACCGGATCCTGCAAGAAGCCCGACAATCAGTGCCTGTAAGTTTAAATTTTCGATTTCAACTTCCCTCAGCTTGAGGTCAAGCACAATTGGCTGCCAAAAAGTATGATTCTTTCGAGACTTGAGAGCCGTCCACCGAGAAGAACTCCTTCATGCCTTCTTAATGGACATGGCCTGCGCTGTCCACGCAATCACTCCTTTCTATAGGCGTGAGAAACCTGTCGCTTGCAGGGGAGTCCCGCGCCCTTACGCTTTCTCTGAAGTCATGCTTATATCAAAGTATACACCATGTATAACAGCCGATTGACATTATACAGCTACGCGCACTACCACACCGGAACGGTCGCAGAACCACCCATCTCCATCAACGGCAGAGCCATGGGCGGCACCCGGGCCAAGAACATGCTTGGTAGCATCAGCCAGCGTGAGGAGGAACTAAACATTCGTAGCGCAGAGATCTATGACGGCGAGCAGCGCCTTGTTGCTGCACACGCTGAGCTGGAAGAGCGCCTGAGCGCCATAACTGCTCGTGAACAGCACGTCCAGCAGCGCGAGGAGGCTGTTCAGAAGCGTGAAGAGGCTATTCAGCAGCGCGAGCAATCTGTTCACCAGCATGAGCAGGCAGTCCAGCAAGGTGAACAAGCACTCCAGCAACGAGGCCAAGCTATTCAACAACGCGAACAAGCCATCGCAGAACGCGAGACCGCCATCGCCGCCCGCGAACACAACAACTACGAGCGCGAACAAGCCTTCGCCGCCTTCGAAGAAGGAATGCTCCGCCAACTAGAAGGAAACTACACCAGCATTACTTCAACCGTCAGCCAGATGCGCAGAGCCGTGGGAAATGCTCAAGGTATTCTCGCCAATCGCCGCCAGCAAGTTCTTTACCACGAGAACTTTTCCAACAGTGTCCAAGGCACTCACGGTCAGGGTAAGTGTGGTCGTTCAAGTATACAGATGAGTTGTGGCTTACATATGGAACAGGCAGATATGGCGGTTCTATTGCCATTGATGGCGCTATTGGTGCTCTGGGAGGATTGGATCAGATGCTTGCACAGGGCGAAATCAACCTTCACGCCCAGATCCACAATGCTATCAAACGTCAATAAGCTTGTCGAAGATTCTTTGTCGTGCCATTGCAATCACGGCAGCTGATTATGGTTAGGTGGACTCTGTCAAGAGATGGGGTGCGCGGAGTATTGGATGCAGACACAGCAAAGTGTTCAAATGAGACATTCTATGACAATGGGCGCACAGGAAAAGGTCGGTTAATGGTATAGTAACATCCAACAAGTCTATGAAAAACAGCCTGTTTCCATTTCATCCTTATCACAATGCGTTTGAACAGTCTAAAGTAAAGCGGTGACAAATGATTCATCACCATGTGTAAGATTCTATAATACATATTTATAATACAGCTACAGTAAGATGATCGATTCTAGAAACCGCCACTCATCTCGGAAAGTGCAAGTTTCATCCTCTGAGGGTTCATCTTTTCGAATCGGTCAACAGTCATGACAAATGTGCCTCTTCCCTGGGTCAGACTGCGTAAGTGCTTCAGGTATCCCACCATCTCCTTGAGAGGCACCCTTGCCACAATCTGGCGCATCTGATTGCCTACAGTGACAGATCCTGCGCCGATACTCGATGCCGAGCCACCAAATGGATCGGGTGGCGAGTATATTCTGGTAGGGTCGATTTCTATGTCGTCCTCTGAGGCGCCAGTTTCGTCTTCGGCACCAAGAGATACGACTTGTCCTCCTCTGGCGGAGCTGATGTCGTGTACGACACTTCCGAGACTGGGTTCATCGACTGTGATTGTGACATTCATGACAGGTTCCATCAATGCTGTGCCAGATCCAGCATCTGCTGCCTCGCGCAAGGCCTTCTGTACTGCAAGACGAGCTGCTGAAGAGATTGCAGCAGGACTAGTGGTTGGGAAGAGATGTTCGGAAGGATTGAAGACAATGCTAATCTTGGTAGAGTGGAGAGGATAGCCATGTGAGGGACCGCGCGCGAGGGCAGCGGTAACACCAGTCTGCGTAGCCGATTGAAGCATCTGCATCGGCAAGGTGGAGGGTAGAGGTGGCAGTTCAGAGTCCGTTGCTGAGCCATCTGGGTAAAGAGTGGGAGTCTTCAGAATCAGATAGTTGTCATCCAGCAGGGCGAACACATGCGTGTGGTCGTCAGCTGCATCAAGCTCCGATTCCTCGAAAGGCATTACGCTCGCAGTACACCCGGCTTTAGATGCCTTTCCAGCAACTTCTCTGTCAAAGATTGCGGACGCGTCCGAAGAGGCGGCAGAGAGGGCCTCGCGGTAGCCAATCTGAATATTGCCAATTCTGGCTTTTGCTTTGAGATCGTTAATAAGCCTGTCGCGAGCAATCTCCAGATGAAGTTCGCCCATGCCAGCTAAGTGAGTCTGTCCACTCTCCGGGTCTTCTCTCACGTTCAAGCTAGGATCTTCTCGAAGCAAAAGTGCTAAAGTCTCCGAGATGTGTTTCTCCTCAGCTAAACTGTTCGGCTCTACGCTTGTGAAGAACACTGGCGGAGGGACAGCAATCGGTCTTAGTTGAAGAGTGTTGATTGGCGATGGAGGGCCAACCTTTGGGTTCACGCCGCTGTACAAGATGAGCGTGTCACCTGTACGTGTGGATTTCAGCCCAGGAATGACTCCAATCTGACCGGCCTCGATTGAAGAGATCTCAACAGCTTCATCAGCATACATTCTCAACAAACGAGGAGCCTTCTCAGTAACTCCGAGGTTCGTGTTGAAGAGAGGAGCATTCTTTGTGATCGATCCAGAGTATACTCGGACATAAACCAGGACACCTCGACGGGGATCAGTGACGACCTTGAAGGCTAGGGCACAAGCTTCGAGACTCTTGATGATGGACATGTTTTTGCTTGCCGCCAATGCTTTGGTTTTTGGTTGCTTTTTGGCCTCAATGGCTGCAGGCAAAGCACTTTTGCCTGAGAGAAGGTCATTCAGTCCGTACTTGGAAGGACCAACACTAGCTTCTGGATCAGGTCGCTCCTGCGGTGATGGAAGGAGATCGACGACTGCATCCAGTAGCGGCTGAACACCGACGTTTCGGAAGCTTGCACCTGAAAACACAGGTACGAGTTTTTGTGGTTGCTGCAGAGTGCATCTTCTGAGACTCTCTGTGATGTCAACAGATGGGATGGCCAGATGGTCTTCGTCATATTCCAGGAACTTTTCGACCATCTCATCGTCATGTTCGCTGAGCAGTTCGACCAAGGCCGTTCTGGCTTTCTTGATTTCTTCCGCGAAAGCAGAGTTGTCAGCTTCCAGGTTCTTGAGTGAAAACACTTTCAGGGTTTTGCCGTCACCACCTTCCTCATACAACAAAGCACGAAGACCTACGGCATCGCCAACTCCCTGGAGCTTGAGGTCACCGGGCCGCCACCAGGGAATCTGACACAATGCCGGCCAGACACGTAGGCGTGTGCCTATTTCTGATATGGTCCTCGCAAATGCAGCACCTTCGCGATCGAGCTTGTTCACGAACAAGATCTTGGGAATCTGATATTGTGTTGCTTGGGTCCAGACTTTTTCAGTCTGCGCTTCGACACCGGCCACTCCGTCGAGGATGCACACAGCACCATCCAAGATACGCAAAGATCGAAGAACCTCGAAAGTGAAATCGGCGTGACCAGGAGTATCTATCAGATTGATGTTGTGGCTCTGTGTGGATCGTGGCAGGACGATCTTGTTGGATGAGAGATCGGTTGCCGAAGAAGCAGCTGGTGGCCAAGAAAAAGTCACTGCTGCTGATTGAATCGTGATACCTCTAGCACGCTCTGCAGGCAAGAAATCTGTCACGGTAGAGCCTTCGTCGACATCTGAGAAAGACTCAGCACATGCGTTACACCAAAAGCGAATACAAACCACAAGAAAATCATGGCACGCAGGTACTGACCTCCTAGTCTACGTGTAAACCCACTGTAGTAGAGCATGCGCTCTGTGGTTGTAGTTTTGCCCTTTTACATACTCAGTACCTACATTTTGAGGAAGTACGTATTGCGACATACCGCATCAATATGGGCTATGATGCCAATGTTACGAGTTTTTGAGGTAGCCAGATCATTGCGATAGGGCGTTGAAGAAGCGAAAGATCTAGCGGTTATAGATGCAAGAGACTTAGCATTGTGGTGCACACGGCGACAAGGCCATTGCAATCTGAGCAGCATCCCAGGAAAAATGCTCAATAACAAACAGATCAATGACCCGATACAAAAACAAAGTATGACTTTTAGAGAGTTGATAAAAACCGAGAGGCAAGAATCGCCGCAGCAACTTTTGGCACAGATGGACATGGCAATGTTCGCGGCCCTCCGCCCTCGGCTCTCTTGGCAGGTGCCGGTCCGGGGCATCGACACGATGTCATGGTCTCGAGCAGCTGCACGCTACGCTCTCCGCGACACATGCCCAGCGACGACGAAGACCTTCACCAACCAAGATGGATTATTCTTCGGCCATAGCCAATGACGCGGGCCGTGACCCATGGGCCTCGTCGCCTCAGCATGATCGCTCGACCTTCCCCCAAGCAAACAACCACGACGTCCCATCCACCAACTCGTTGTCGCACCAGCCTCCGGCTCCTGACGGCGACGGCGAGCACTACGACGAGAACTCCCAATTACCTACCCAAAACAATCAATATCCCTCGCAACAGCATCAATCGCAGTCTTACGACAACTCGACCCGCTCAGAGCCTCAGCGCTACCACCATGCTCGTCCGCAGCATCCCCCTCAACAGCCTAGCCACCAGCAACAACCACCACAGAACTACCAACAACAGCAACAGCAGCAACAGCCGCAACAACCGAGGAAACAATACAAGCTCCAAGCCAAGATTACTGCCTTAGAGCGTACCGGTCGCAAGGATCCTGTTTTGCGCTTCGACGTTTATGTATGCCGCTTGCTGAGAGGAAGTGCTGCCTGTACACAGCTGACCCTTGACCCAGACCAATCTGCCCAAATTCCGCACCACCCAATTCCGTGATGTACGACGCACCCACTCCGAGTTTGTCAAGTTTGCCGACCATCTCATCTCGTCAAACCCCGAGGCTTTCGTCCCTGCCGTTCCTCCTCCGCTCACTGCTGCTGGTGTTGGAACTGAAGAAGATGAAGCGCGAGTCAAGGCTTCAATGCAGCGCTGGCTGAACACTGTCTGCTCCAACCATGTTCTCATGCGTGACGAAGAGATGGTCTTCTTTGTCGAAAGCGATTTCGGTTACAGTCCTGTTGTCAGGCGCAAGCAACCTGCTACAGGTGTTCGTCGCAAGTACATCAAGCAATTTGCTCCTCCTCCGGATGACACTCCCGAGCTTCTCGAGGCCCGTCCCGTTGTCAAATCCTTCTATCTGGGAACTATGGATCTTGGCCAGAAGGTGGACAAGGTTGTCAAGTCGCGTAGAGGTATGCAACACGATCTTTTTGTCTATCAGGCCATATGCTAATCCCCGCAGCTCTCGGTCTGGCAGAATCCGATTTTGGTGTAAAGATGGGCCACATGCAGGTCCAGGAAACGCATCCAGGCTTGGCCAATGCCTACAAGAAGCTAGGCAAGGTCATTCAAGCCGTCGGCGACTTCCACGCTGCTCAAGGTACTGCTGAGGCCACAACCTTGGCCGATCCTCTGCAGTACCACTCCAGTGATGCCTTTATTGTTAAGGAGACTCTCACCAACCGTCACATTCTTTTGCGCGAGCTCATTCAAGCGCAACAATCTACTCGCAGCAAGACAAGCGCTGTCGACCGATTGAAGTCTTCCACCTCTGTCAAGCGTGACAAGGTCGACGAAGCTCTTGCTGCTCTCGATGAAGCACGGTCGCATGAAGCCCATCTCAAGGAAAAGACGGATCGCGTGACCGAGAACCTCGTTCAGGAACGTCGCGAGTGGACCGCCCGCACAACCTCTGATCTCCGTGCTGCTATTCGCGAATACGTCATGCGCGAGATCGAAGCAGAACGCCGCACCCTGGCCACGCTCGAGCAGGTCCGTCCAGACGTCCGCAACATCGACGCTTCGGGTGGTCTCTCACGCCTTGGTCGTGAAGCCCACCCCGTGATTCGCCGCACCAGTCTTGCCAGCAGTCAGGGACCCAAGGGCGACGCATGGAGTGGCGTCCCACGCAGACCAGATGGCTTGAACCGCAGCATCAGTGGTAGCTTTGCCGGTACAGGCACTGTTCCCGAAGACGTAGAGGCCGAGCAAGCCGAAGAGGGCACGACGGGAAGGAAGCGAGCCACTAGTAGTGCAAGCAGTCTCGGCCGTTTGGACGAGGACGACGAAGATAGAATCGATGCCAGGAATGCTGCTAGTCGACTTGCGCAGACGACATTCTAAAAGGTCTAGCCTTCCCTGTAGATGTAGTAAATGTTCAATCTTCCTCTCATGCTGCGAGTCTTTTTAGTGTTGCCATGTAATAACATCTCTTATGAACTTCAGAGCGGGTCAAATCGAGACTCTCAAGGCGGAACAGCACTAGAGTAGATCAAAAGGTCGCTAGATCCTAGTGAAAGAAGTAAAAGAGTTGAAGATGAAACCCGATTTGCTCGGGGTAATTAATGTTTTCTTTTTATGCCATTAATTCTCCAAAGCTGTCCAAACTCATGTTGAAATATTTGTTGGTCGTGAAAAGGTCGTCTAAGATACATAAACAAAAAAGGTTGAAAAGATGATATCGCCGCTTATCTTCCTCCACTTCATGCGCTTGGTTTTTTTCTTACCAAGCGGTGATATCGCCAACCTCTGCCTCTCCAAAGGTTGATGTCTTTACTGCTTGGTCGCCCTCAACGCCATCGGTGTTGCTAAAGTCTACAGGCTCTCTGGCCATCATATCCGGCAACACCTCGTGCAAGAAGTCCAGCACGAAACGGTTGACCTGTTCGAATTCAAGCAAGAAAGCGTCATGACCCTCGGGACTATCGATATTTTTGAGCACTGCGTTTGGAATTGCAGCAGCGAGTTCTTTTTGCTCTGCGTAGGTGAAGAGGCCGTCGGATTGGATGCCTAGAACTAGTGTTGGTTGCTCGATTAGGGCGAGGGCATCGGCGACGGGAGTGGTAGTTTGGGAGTCGGCGGGCAGGCGGCCGCGGGATACATCGTGGGTGTCTAGTTTGCGGGTGATGGCAATGTAGCAGTTTGCGTCGAAGCGCTTGATGAACTTTTCGCCTTGGTAGCGCAGGTAGGATTGGGCGGAGAAGTAAGTGGGTGTGCGCTTTAGTCTGAGGCTGGGAGGTGCGGCGTTGGTAGGTAACGGTGTGGTGCCGTGGAATTGAGGGTCCATGATTGTTTGCGGAGGGGTATTGATGGCAGGTAGGGACTCGGTTGAGGTGGATAGGTCGGCGGAGCTGTTGACGCGGCTGTAGCGAGGAGAGCCAGCATTCTTGTGGCCTTCGTTGTGGATGGCGAAGTGGTCACTTGAAGGAGTCGAGGGTCTGAAGGAGCCATTGATGTTCTGTCTGCGCGAAGGGTCAGGTGTGTTGCGGCCGAACCTGGACTCGAAAGAGTCGCGACTGCGGTAGGTCAAGAGTGCTGACATGCGAGCGGCCGACAGACCAGTTGACGGAGGGTCTTCGAAGGTGTAGTAGCCGTCGTCGTACTTGGGATCGCTGTAGATGCTCTGTCTTTGGGCCTCTCCCCAGCTGATACCCCAAGCACTGTACTGAGCCGACGTCGCAATGGGCACGATGCAGCGTACGTAGTCCTTGCCAAAGTAGGCAAACTCGAGGACGAGCATACCACCCATGGAGCCACCAATGACAGCAGCAATCTGCTTGACACCCAGATCGTCCAGCACGAGCTTGAAAATATTGACATCGTCTCTGACAGTGGTCAAGGGGAACTCGGGGCCGTAATGCTCGTTTTGTGGGTTGCCATCCTTGCTCGTGACTGGACTCGCACTTCCGTAGGGGCTGCCCAGACTGTTCAGACAGACGACGAAGAAACGCGACATGTCGAATGCCTTGCCAGCCCCTCCAAGCAGAGGACCCCACCAGTCGCCAACATCAGCACTACCAGTCAAGGCATGGCAGATGACCATGGCATTGTCACCTGCAGGCGACAGAGTACCGTACGTCTTGTATGCTACCGGCACATTGTAAAGGAAACCACCGCTCTCGAGGCTGAACTCTGGGATGACGGCGATATGTTGTTCGGGGATGAGCTTGGAATATGGATTCTCGGGTTGTGAAGTCACTCGTTCTGTGTTTGTGTTAGTCAATGCAAGAGCCATTGTCATGTCGAGGCATACCGTATCTCATGGTGGCTGTGGACTAAAGATGGAAAGATAGTTGGGAAACAAGAAGCTCTGGTATGAATTATTAGCCATTATTGTTTCGACTCATCATAATATGAGTCTACCCACCTGCCCTTTTTTCTGCCCGCAATCGCCAGTCGCTCGTCATTGGACAAAGACCGACCTCGGTCGCTGACCTCAAAGGGCTGCATCTTCCACCCCACTTTCCGCCCCACAATCTAATCTTAGGGCAATTGACAGACCATCTGGCTAATGGTATCACCCTGTCACCAAACAATGATAAAAGCAACTGAACTGTGTGTGTGGCTACAGGACCGGCGGAGATTATCCATTACAAACAGTTGCAGTATCTAGCTTGTATTTCGCTGCGGTTCGTCCACAATTGAGACACAATCTAGACAATGGCAAATCTCATACTCTTTGATTGGCAAACAGACATCATTTGGCTCACAGGTAAGTAGACACTTCACGACACCACGTCACATGATGGTTTCAATACAGACTCGTATAACTTGATGAAAACATTGCTGGTGCTCAGAATGTACTGGTGTATGAATATGTGTGATGGTTAGCTCGTAGAGTATGCTCGTGTGATGAAAATAGATCTTCACTTGAAAAGCGCTACGTCATGAGTATATTGTCCAATCCAATCCAACTTTGGAACACAATGCTTCTGTACTTTGACACTGAACATACATGCTCCTCAAATCGGTACTTACGACCTTCCATCACGATCTTACTCGACAACTGAGCAAAACAGTTGCAAGACACAACCTTAGTACCAGAACCATGAGCACATTTACACTGCCAGGCTCCTCACCCGAGTGCCCAGTCCACTTGACGGACGATCTCACAAAAGAACAGCTTCTATCATTCCCAGCATTCAAGAACTGGTCTGAGACGCTCCAACACTCGCTCAAGCAACAAGAATCAAAATCACACACCTTCCACGAGGCACCTTACAAGCTCAGACGCATTGATATTCAAAGCGTAGACTTCTTCGGCGGTGAACGCATTGGTTTCATCAAGTTCAAGGCAGAGGTTTCAAACGATAATGGAGAGAAGTTCCCTGGCTCTGTGTTCCTGAGAGGAGGTAGTGTTGCAATGCTGGTAAGTTGCACAGGGTGAGGGATCAAGGCACAGCAACCGTTGACAGGTCCACAGCTTATTCTACAGCCTGATGATGTTGAAGAGGGCTCTGAAAAAGACAAGCATGTCATTCTGACCGTACAACCTCGCATACCAGCTGGCTCTCTCTGTTTTTCAGAGCTTCCAGCAGGTATGCTGGACGACGCAGGTACCTTTTCAGGCGGTGCTGCGAAAGAGATCGAAGAGGAGACGGGCCTCAAGATCAAAGAGGACGAACTCATCGATCTGACAAAGCTCACATTCGGCTCAGAAGAGCAGACTCAAGATGGAGAGAAGCTGCAAAAGGCAATGTATCCTAGCGCAGGAGGATGTGATGAGTTTGTGCCCGTCTTCTTGCATCAGCAGCGCATCCCACGTAAACAGCTCAAGGATTGGCAGGGCAAGTTGACGGGGCTGCGCGATCATGGCGAGAAGATCACACTCAAGGTGGTGAGACTGGAGGAGCTGTTCCGTGAAGGAGGCAGAGACAGCAAAGCATTGGCTGCTTGGTCAATGTACGAAGGTCTGAGACGTGAGGGCAAGTTGTGATGAGGAGGGCCAGCCAAATTACTGATTATGTTGATCATGATGATCAGGCTGCTGAAGTGAGCCATCACACAGAAACTGCAGTATTAATGCTCAAGCTTCAAAGCAAGACAGATCAAACCGAACTTTGCATTCACTCTCTGGTGGTTAACAGTAAATGGCAGCCTAGCAATGGCGAGAACGACGATGGTCTGATGTTGTCAATGTGACCGGATTAGGCAGATAATGACAGAGCGTGGACTTATCAGGTGGCTTGTGTTATCGCCGTGTTGCCCCGCTCAGCTGGCACAACCCTGATGATTCACCCACCGCTTTGTCTTGCACCTTCAACTCTGCTGTCATTTGTTTCCCTCTTGCACCTCAACCTCTTCCACCACTGAACCACACCAAGCTCAACCATGTACAAATACATCCATACCGCTCTTGACTCAATACGCGACTACGCCAAACCCTCGTCCACGTCCAACTTCCGCGAGACTGGAAAGCTCACACCCGACGAGTTTGTCCTGGCTGGAGACTTCCTCACAACAAAGTTCACCTCGTGGTCATGGTCTGGAGCTGCCACCCCGGCTCAGCGTGTTTCCTATCTGCCTGAAAACAAGCAATACCTTGTCACTCGTGGTGTTGCCTGTAAGAGACGCCTCAACGACAACTTCGCCGGCAGGGAGGGTCTCGACGACTTGGTCAAGGAGGGTGAGGCCTTCAACCCGACTGGAGATGATGATGACGGCTGGCTGAGGACCGGCGGTGACATCCATAAGCCCGAGTCCCGTCCTGGCGATATCCGCACCGTCGACGACGATGGTCACGTCGAACAAGACAGTGGTGACTACGAAGAGGATGTCCCTGATATTGAGGACGAGGAGGACGATCCCGATGCTATCATTCGTGACCCCAGGGCTCAAGATGGCTCGAACGAGTGAGTAGCCAGCTTGCCTTACCAATCAGCTCACAAGACTAACTTAGAGATGCAGCACCCTTCGCAACTACACCATCTACATCACCTACTCAACATACTACATGACACCACGACTCTATCTTTCAGGCTACTCCTCCTCAAACGAACCCCTCCCACCCATGGCCATGATGGAAGACATTGTTGGCGACTACAAGGACAAGACCGTTACCCTTGAGGACTTCAACTTCGTCTCCCCACCTATCAAGACCGCCTCCATCCATCCATGCCGCCACGCCAGTGTCATGAAGATTTTGCTCGACCGTGCCGATGCCGCCCTGAAACTGCGTATCCAGAAGATGAAGAATGGCCAAGAAGTCTCCAGCCAAGGCATGGAGGGCTTGGTCGATCAGACCAGTGGACTCAAGTTGGACGAGGACAAGACCGACTCCAAGAAATCAGACGACAAGAAGAATGATGAGTGGGAAGTTCTGACTGATGATGGCAAGGACGACGAGGTTGCCATCCGCGTCGATCAATATCTTGTCGTTTTCCTCAAGTTCATGGCTAGCGTCACTCCTGGCATTGACCACGACAACACTATGGCCATGTAGACGACGAGGAGTTTTCTTTTGTGATTTCTTCATACATCAGGCGTTTTAGGTGTTTCTAGTCCTCCTTCTCAGATATGGCTCGAGAGACAAAGGGCGTTAGGGGAATTCACGAGATTACGGCATTTCCATTCACCACTCCACCAACAACAAACACAATTCGTATAGTATACTTAACAAAGCAGAGACTGCAACTTCTATAACAAATTTCAAAGATACCCAGGTTTTGTCATATTCTGATTTGACACCTACTTGACTCAATCTATCTACCATGTAACATGATCGTCTCAAAAACGAAGGCCGTCAAAGTCATTACCTCTAACCATAAGCTCAGGCCCAAGAGAGGAAAAGAGGTCATCGATACCTCAACGTAGATCCTTCAAAACTGCCATCGTCTATTCCTCACAGGCCTCAACACTTCCGTGACCTCACTCCCCTCTCCATCCATCTTGTCTCGCTTTCCACCAAACAAAACAGCCATCATACCTCTCCTTCTCCCAATCACACTATGCAGTTTCCTGCGCACAGCCATCGTACGCTCATCCAACATGCCTTGAAAGCCTGTTTCTGTTTCGCTGTCATCATCGTCATCATCGTTGGCATGTTGTTGAGAAGGTAGATGAGAGTGGTAGGATGGTGTGGGGTGTTGGCCGATTTCGGCGTGTATGTCTTGCTATTTTGGGTGTTGATGTTAGTATATCAAGAGGTATGTGGAGAGAGAGAAGGGGGAGGAAAGGTAAGGATAAAAGGAGGAAAGAAGCAATATACCTCGGAAAGACCTCTTTGCCATGATTTCTCTACTTCGGCAAAGGTTGTGGGAGCTGCGGAGGTAGAGATGGCGAGGAAAGAGAGAAAAAGGGCGAGGAAGATGAGGAGGTGAGATGAGTGTGCCATGATCCTTCTTCTCAATGATCAAGGGAAGATATTAAAGCAAAGTAGTGTGGATGCCTCAACAATGGTTTGTGTTTGACAGAAACAACCTCAGGCAAGATTCGAGAGTTGTTGAAGAACGAAAAGCAAGACACTGGCCCTTCCCCTATCAAAAGGAAGAGAAGAAGGAAATGAGGTGTCTACCACTTACCGTGTATCTATCATAGCACCCCTTATCTTCAGCATGACAGTGTCTCATACATGTACAACTACATGCCTGTTCAGCCTTTCCAACACCAAATCTGGAAATCAGTGCATGAAAAATTCGAGTCCTGACTTACCAAAGACACGGCTCGTGAGCACAGAGTCAAGCAAAAGAGGTCGCGACCATCGGAGAATTAGGCCTTTCTGGTCGTCAAGCGACAGGTGGCGCTACCCTACCTAGGAATGTAAAGTGCCTTCCGCATGGAAGAGAAGGCGTCAGCCGCGTGGAAAAGAGACACAAGAGGTAGGAGAAAGCTTGAGTGCAAGCCTGAAAAGCAAGGGATGGAATGAACAAGGGTAGGCCGTAAGACCCGAAACAGATTTCTTGCATTCCTCGCACAAAAGGGTCTAGAAGAGAACTCTCTTCTTCTATCTTTCGCTGCCTGTGATGGTCATTTAGTGTGCGTGAGGTGGCTTTGAAGGGGGTATCAAGAAGCGATTAAGCCAAAACCCAAGAAAAAAAAGAAAACGCCGTTTCCCAGCCATGTCTTTCTCTGCTTCTTTCCTTTCTATGCAAGCCCATCTAATAAATATCGCCATGCAAAAATATGTTAAGAATGATCAAGACTCATAAAGATAGAACATGGAGCCAGCCATGATTCAGAACAAAGAGTCGTCCTAACGCCTCCATCCACCCATCGAGCCAAGGGGCGCGCCGAAATTTGAACTCGGCTTCGTGCGTAGGCGGATACCTACGTCCAGATCGTTTTTATCCTTGCTTTCTGCACTGGGGGATTCGGCCTTGTCCTTGGAGTCGCTGCTCGCTGAGTCGACTTTTTCATCGGGAACAGGGGAGGCCTCAGAAGGCTCGTCGGGGACCAGATTCGTACTTTGTAACACTATTGGTTGATTCTCTTCGGGATGCTCAGAAATGTCTTGTAGTTTTGCACTCAGCATATCCACAGTGAAGTTCTCGGCGCCTGGATTGCAGGGTAGCGAGGGCATGTGCAAGGGACCCTTCAAGGACTCATCGGCACCGTCATCTTGCGACATGACCTCATTCATAAGAGTGTTTGTGCGAGTTGGCGTGTCGGTGAGTTTGTCTGAGCGTACACTCAAAGCAGGGCTAAATTCACCAGGACGAGGAGCCTTGAGAGGAGTATGGCCGGCATGTCTTAGGTTGGCTGGCGGTGGAGGGCTGAGGATATTACGAGTAGTAGGTGGAGAGGCAGGCAGGTCGCCATGTAGAACTTCAGTTAAGGGAGCATCGCTGTCAAACACGGAGGCGTCTGCCAAGGTGGGTATATCGATGTGCACTGGGGCAGCGTCCCTCTTTACACGCGGCATCTCCGGAGACAAGCGAGAAGTGTCGACCTCGGCTATGCTAGGGAGTTGAGATTGGGCAGGCTTGACGCCGTTTTGAGGAGAGATGGCAGGACTGCGTGCTGGACTGTAGACACGGGGTTAGCTAAATGGTTCTCATTGTTGTGTTGGTCTAGCAGTTACCTTTGACCATTCGGGGATTTGAGCAGGGATTCGAGAGCGCTGACACGACGCTGCATCCTGTCTCGTTCCATTTGCCAGCTCTCTCGCTCGGCGACAAAAGCTTGGTGTTGCAGACGTAGCGCTTCATGCAGCTTGTCGAGCTGGGCCTGCATATCGTTCTCGGTGGGAGAAGTGCCCAGGTAGTATGGCGAAGAGACTTGGGACAAGGACTGCATGGCCATTGGATTGAATGAGGGAGCCCAGAGGGAGTCGTTAGAGGTCATCTGGAAGGCCAAGGGCGGCGACTTGGGCGCGACCTGTTTGGTCGGCGGTGCATCGAGAAGGACAGAGTCCATTTTTCTGGTACCTGAGGGAATCCTACCCGACGTTGTGGTTAAGGCTCGTGGAGGTGGTGGAGTTCGAGAATGTCGTCGGCTATTGGATTGCAGAGGATGGAGAAGAAGGGAGATGAATCAGATTGCAAACGTCGGGCGACGTCGGGCACATTCGTACGCGAGGATCGTTTCCTCGTCAAGAGATGAGCGAATCTCTGTTGGTTTCAGAGAGCGCAGTCCCAAGCCTCCAGGTTGCAACAAGAGCGACGCCCATGACGACAAAGGCCCGATCCCCGCCATTTCCCGCACTCTTTGAACCCAATTCAGCCACCAGTCCCTGCAGATCATCACCTGCCACTGCAGCAGCCGAGCCTCTTCTACACCTTCTGCGTTTGTTGTTCCTGCTGTTCTATTCTACACGTCTGCATCCCCGGTACAACCTTAATCAAGCCTGACATAGTTTGCAGGAAAGCTACCCACCACTCCATTGACTTCTCCCTCCCACCAATCATCCGTCGATCCTGTCTTCTTCACCACTTTGATTCTGTCGCCTTCACGGAACGAGAGGTCCCCTGACCCTTGTCCAGCAAACTCATACATAGCTGTGACGAACTCGCCCTGGAGTGATTGAGCTCTCTTCTTGGGCGGAGGTGGTGGAGGCTTTTTCTTGCCCGACACGCTGAATGTTCCAGAAGACGTAGAAGCCTTGCGCTCTCGACTGAAGTAGTCCGAGCCCTGATTCTGATGCGACACAGAAGAGGGCGTCAAGAATGGCGTCGATGACGAGCTAGGTGTACCTGAAGCCGAATATGTCGGCTTGGCTGCTCCGCCATTGGCGTAACCATCTGGCGTAATCAATGGAGAAGGCTTGGAGCTTGATGGAATTCGTGGTTTGCTACCCATGTCGATGTTAGGGGCCGCTCCAGGTCGAGGTGGCTTCACTGGGGGCGCCTCTTCGTCCTCATAATGAGAATTGGCCGTAGCTGTGCCCTCATAATGTGAGTGCAGTCTGGTACTAGAAGCTATACGACCAGGTCTAGGAGGCTTGACAGGTGCTGGCTCGTCATCGACATCGTCCGATTCGACGTGTGATTGTCCTCCCAGCATGCTAGGCTTAGGCAATGAACCTTGGCTGCTCGTTCTTCGCGCGAAGGTATTGCGCAACCCAAGTCCAGTGACAGTGCCTTGCTGTTTGTCCGGAAGATCCATAGGTTGGTGTATAGCTTTGCCAGCCGAGATGGTCTTGATATTGCGTTCAATTCCCTCCCTCAGTGGTGTAAATTCAGTCTCAAATGTGGAGACAACCTGCTCCAGAGCTGGAGCGGGCGAAGGCAGTCCATGTGTCTGACAGTACTCGTGGAGCTGAGTATACATTTGACCCACCAGCTGGTACTGAATCATGATCTGGATAGCGAGGAGATGTGGGAGAAGGGTTGATAAGCCATCTAAGACGGGGGGTAACACTTTTCTGAGTTGCTCATCAGCAGTTTGGTAGTCCTGAAGCACCTGTAAGCCACGTTCTGAACACGCATGATTGAACGATCACTTACGGCACTGGTGCGAGCAAGATCAGCCTCGTGTTTCATCAAAGCATTCTCTTCTCTAGCAGATCTTGTGTCCTTGCGTCGAGCGCTGTCTACACGTGAGTTGTAACGCTCATAGTCGAGCTGCCAGACAAGGTCAGTGTGTGTCAACTCATGGTCTCCGATGATGGTTTTGACTGACCTTCAAATCTTCTCTTCGTTTGATCGATTTCTTGAGCATCTTGAGAGAGTCTTTAGCATCCATGGCAGGTCTCAGAAGTCTGGGTTCAATTGAATTGATCTCGGTGCTCAGATCTTTTCCAAGGTGTGTGTAGATTGTGTGTAAGTTTCCGGCCTTTTCCAGATATTTTCGCGGTGTTGGAGCCGGTTTTTGCTGTGTAGGACTGTTCGGATCATCTTCGACTTCAATAGGTTTGTACAACAAATGCAATGTTTCTGCAACATAGAGTTGTGTTTTCAATGTCTCGTCCCAGGCATTTCGCCATGATTTTGTTGCATCAACAAACTAGAAATAATACTGGTCAGTATCCATGGGATTTTCTGGAGCAAAGTGCTCTTCTTACACTACCAAGGGCTCGTTCCGCAGTGTTGAATTCACTTAGAATGCCTCCGACATCTGATGTGTCGGCAGACCGTTTCATCAATTTACCGAATTTACGCTGTACATTCTGCATCGTGACGGACGACAGGAAGAGAGATCAAAACAAGAAGCAGAACGAGTGAAGAGCAATCAAGTCGAAGGATTCCGAGACTGGTCGGTGTTGAGACAACGTGTATTGCAAGTGGGGCCAAGGCTTCGGCCTGGCAGAAGCTGGAAGCGGGTGACATGCATTGTCCGCTAGTCATATGCCTTATGCCATAATGTTAAACTGTATACGGAGTAGATTACGCGGTGCCAAGTTGGTCCTCAAGACTGAGATATTTATCTATAGTTTCTCTTTGATGAAGTTATGGAACCACGCTGCGCAATGTTCATCATCTGTCACGGGCGGAGCACATACCTTAATGGTCGAGTGCTCGACACGGGGTGACGCGTGCGTGACGCACCAAGAACAGCACTTTCCTGCGGGAGGCCGCCATCGTAGTTTCCGTAATGGTCGACTGCCTGCTCTGGACATTTGCTTGTTGCATCGACGCCTCTTGAGCCTCCACTGCTCACGGTTCTTTCACGCAATGACGGCTTTGACGATCGCACATTCAAATCACCACCGAGGATCATGACGGCAGCAGTCCTGCGTAGTTCGCCAAACCTCGCGGTTCCTCAAACCCAGAACACTGCTCCAGTCTACGAATTCAACTGCCTCTACACACACGACCTAAGGCGAAAGCAAAAGAGATGGCAAGATGGCTTTTTACGCTTCCACACCTTCAACAAGCGTGTCATGGTCTACGATGTTCCTAGAAATTTCCTCGGCGACCTTCACTGGACCAGCGGCGATGACCTTCAAGAGGGCGATGAGATGACCCTCGAGAAGGGTGGCATCATGGTTCAAGTTTCTGAAAGAATCGGCACTATACAAACAGATCTCTCGGACCTGTTACAGCGCAAGGACAAGACCCCGGCTAAAAACCCCGCCTCGTCAAGAACATTGGTGCGCCATGGACCACCATATACTGCTGTTTCATCCGTTACACCTAGAACTCCTCATGCTGTCTCGACCACGCCCATGAAACACAAGTCCCTCAATGCTCTACTTGGAAGGTCGCGACGACCCATAGGGAAGGCATCTCTTCCTACAGAATCTCCTTACGAAGCACGAATTAGAGATCTGCAGGCTGCTGAAGCCCAGGACCAGAGAGAGCGTAAACGACAAAGGCTTGATTCTCCAGCTCAGGTAACACCTATGGCAGCAAAGCGTCATAATGAAGCGTTGGCTGGTCAGCAAGCGAACCCTGTCTCTCGTCCGAAGCCTGGATGTGAAGTCATTGATCTCTCTTCCGACACTGAGGATATCTCCGCAGCGCAAGCCGCAAGTCGTGCTATTGACGCTGAGCTCTTGGCGACATCTTCTCCTGCTCGTTTACTCGAAAGCCCTGCTCATCGACAAAGTACTTCCAGCCATTTTCGCCCCATCGATAGACGACCTACAGCATTAAAGCCAGCTACTATTGAGTCTCCTTCGGCCAGGGCATCAGATCGACCGAGGTATGCTGGTCCTCCTACATCCAACACTGCTCGATCCAGAAAGGAAACTAGTGTTTCACGCGAGGCAACAAAGAAGAGCGCCAAAGTGGTAGCCGATGAGCCTCTGAGGAGTGGACTCCTTGCGACCGAGTCTGATTCTCAGATGCGAGGAAGGTCTTTGAAGCTTGTTGGTGGGGCTCCGAGGAAAATGTTACTGTTCCAATCACAGAACTCACGCCCATCAAGCTCAGAGACTGTTACGGAAGCTACATCGCGCAGCAAAGCTCAAGGCCTAAGGCAAGAGGGTAATCTCGTTCCAGCTAGGGAGTCAGCGAGAATGGACGTCAACCCCGTAGCAGAACAACCTGCGGTCGAACAAAATCCTGAAGACTCAGTCTTTCAGCGACGCATTCAAGAAAGACTCGCAAGGATCGAGAAGAAAAAGAAGAAACCGGTGCTGCAAAGAAGTTCTTCAGACGTAACCGAGCAACGTCCTGTCGTTCAAAAGGCTGCGAACAGTAATACTGGTTTAAGAAAGACCACTTCTGCTGTCATGTCTCGACTTGACTCGCCTGAGGATTCTTTGTTGGATGACTTCCAATTCGCAGATATTACTCCTCTTGACTTCGACGATCCTATCGTTGACGACTCTATCGCTCAACCACCCATACGACCAAGCAGGGACCTGGCCGAGAAAACTGCAAGACCAACTGGTAGGGGGACCAGTACGACTACAGCAAGGTCGTTCAAGCCTCTGACTGTCAAAGCAGCCCCTGTGCTAAACACAAGGATGGCTCAAACCTTAGTCATCGAACAGAAAAAGAACGACGACATTGGACCGTGGAGTAAAGAGGCATTCGACCTCATGGACTGGAGGCCACCGAACATGCAGGTGAAGGCCAACGAGACAACATGAACTAAAGGCGAACGGAACACTGTATTGATACTATGACTTTGATGTGGTGTGAACGGAGGCATGGGGTGCTTTTCTCTCTCTCTCTCTTTTTTCTTTTCTCTTTTACACAGCGATGGTGTTCTGGGGTTCAATGGGCATTTCTTGACGCCCAAAAGTTGCGTTCCTGGTATGAGCATTGTACAGACCTTTTATATACCCTGGCAGATACTATATTCAAAGAGGCAGTGTTAGGACGGCATTTATCTGGGAGCAGTGTAGGTTTGACCTACTAGTGACAATCATGACTCTTCGGCGTACGCGTATCCGACAGACCATGCAAGAAGCAAATATGGAAGATCTGGGTTTGAACATTAAAAGTATCGACATGAAAGGTGCAAAAGCAAAAGTACTAATTACATACTCAAACACGTCTTCGCCGCCTCAACTCCCACATAGCGCTTTCGTCTTCGTCATCGAGCTCGTCTTCTACATCTGCAACATGTTCTGCATCTGCAACAAGCTCGTCACCTTGGCTATGCTGCTCAGGCTGCTTGAGATTACTCTGCTTCTCCTCGCCAGCAGCAACGTTGAACTGACCGCCAAGGAACTTTCCAAAGTAGATGACAGCATCCAAAACTTCCTTGCCTGTAGGGACAATGTGGTCCTTGGGGAGCAGGAAGCCATAAGTGCCACGATCGCGGAGCTTGAGCTGGTAGGTGTACTTGACCCTGATGTCGTGGTAGAACCAATCAAGGAAGCTGCCACCGCCCGTCTCGAAGCGAGGGAAGACTTGTCGGTCGCCGTTAGTGGCGAGACCGACATTGCCCTCGCAAGCAGGGGCAGATTGGTAGTAGCGTCCGCCTGAAAGACGCATGACCTTTGACAGACCGGCAGCAACTTCCTGCAGGTTTTCCAGGTTGGGAGGACTGCCGTCGCAGGTGTAGGAGTAAGGATACAAGATCTGCTGTGAGTACGAGTGCAAATCGAGAAGACCCACAAAATCGACATTATTGTGCTCAGTCTCGTTGTGTATCCAGCCAGCCAGGCTCTTTGCCTCGAACGCTTCGAGAGGTGTGGAACCCGAGAAAGATTCACTACAGGGATTCGATTTTGTGTTTGCCGCACCATCCCAGTGGTAAGAGAAGCTTCGGTCGAGGTCAAGGCCACGACAGAAACGCAGAGAAGTCTGTTGACGGTTCTTGCGCCACAGACGATCGGTTTCCCAGGTGTAGGCGTATCCATCGGGGTTCAAGGTGGGAACAAGAACCCAGTCGAACTCCTCCAGAAGACTGGTAATGACATGGCTCTTTCCATAACCTGTGATAAGCGAATATGCAATGTAATTGACGGTACTAGTTGAGATCCATTCTCTAGCGTGCAGGCCAGCGGTGATCAAGATAGTCTTGCGACGTTCAGGAGAGTCGTTGTTGGTTGGGTGAACACCGATACGCAGGGCAGGGATGTGGCGGCCTTCGTAGGTCGTGCCGACGTTGATTACACGCACGTGAGTGGTGAAGAGAGAGGCCATTAGTCGCATCCAAGGTTGAATGACAGATAGCGGTTGGTAGTCGTTGAAGAAAATATTGTCAGACGACGATGGACCAAGCTTGGGACCGAAGGCATCATGGTGGGTTGGAGCATTGGCCTGAAGCATACGGGTCGAGCGAGAAGAAGGGTATGTATCTGAAATGGCATTCTGAAGGGTAAGCTCGTCCATGAGCAAATTATGTGCTTGGTGTAAGGAAGAAGGCAGCAAGCCGAGCAGCGAGGGAATCAGATCTTTCTGCATTCTAATGTCGACCCAGTCATCGGTGAACTCCCACAGGTCAAGGAAGAGAGTGTCGGCAGCATCGGCGAGGCTTGAGGCGTCCTGAGCATTGCTGATGTTGAATCGGAGAACGACGTCGTCACTGTGCTTGTGGTGTGGTCGAGGATTGACAGCGGGCTCAGAATGAGAGTTTACTGGCGGGTTCCAGATGTTGCGAACTATGGCGTCGGTGACGGAACGCCATACCGGGCGATGCGATGGTTGCTGGGACGGTGGTGGTGGTTGCGGATGGGAGGGCACTGCAGACACGGTCGGCACCAGCAGAGTCGAGACGGCGGTGAGCAGCAACGACGAGGCGCGCATTGTTGGAGATTGCTGTGCAGGCAGTCAGAGTGATCAGATTACAGCAAAGTCGCAGCTTCGATGGGCGGAGGGTGGGAGGCTGTGGAGAGGCAGGGACTGGGGCAGCTTGGCAACATCCTTCGCGCCTTCCCTGCTCGCGCATGTGGGACCTTTTGCAAGCCTTGTGCGTGGTGCTGACGAGGCAGTCGCGCAGAGACCAGTCTTGTTCTTTCTAGTCATCCTTACCAATCTAAATTGCTGTTCCCAATCTCAAGAGATCGTTCAAGTCCGCGTGTCCGAAGTCCGCTATTCCTTTCCACAGAGAGAGACACGCTCGTTTACCCCCCGGACCCGCCATCTCCAATTTCCTGTACCCCTTCAATAACCACAGAGACCATCTTTCCACCATCCGACACATGAACGCCTGCTACTCTCCTTGACGCGCTGCTGCTACGCTGCCAAATGACAACCCACTCATTGCGACTTGCCGGCCATGCCTCTTATGTCGCGTCGCCGCAGTACTCTGGACAACCTCTTGAACGACATCCGTACTAGTACTCAGGAAGATGCTGCAACCCAGAGTTCTGGCTACGCCACCCCTGTACCCAACACGCTCCGTCCCATGAGTGCTCAAGATCCCATTTCTCCAACCGACGTCCTCAGTCTCGGTCCGCCGTCTCCGCCCATTCAGACTGCTACTCCAGCCACTGCTCGCTTTAGCATGCTGCGATGGAGGCACTTTTCCGATGGTCAGCTATCAGCCAAAGCAAAGCTCCATGCTGACGCAGAAAAAACCCCTCCGGTACCTCAAGTCCCACTTCAACATCAATCGCAAAGTACGTATACCAATTTCCGTCAGCTCCGCCGAGCTCTGCTCATAGCTATCTTCTAGCCCCTGTGCCGAACCCTCAGATCATCACCACTGCACCCACTATGGATGAACACAACCATCCCGTTCAGCACCCTAGGAAATCAAAGAGTCCTTTCAAACGTCAGATCTCGAAGCTCAGTCCAGCGAAACAACGTCGAGAGTCTACTGAAGATCGCCGATCATGGCGCAGAGGCCGCTCTGTAGACATCGACCGCCTCGTTCCTGATGCTGCTGCTCCTCCACCGTATGGCGATGAGTCCAGCTCAGCTTTGGCACTGCCTGTCACTCGTCTGTCCGACTCATCAGGAGAACAGCGAAGTTCTGGAGAACACGTCACTTATGCTACAACCACCACTACTCATACCATTTCTACTACAACGACTCTCTTCAGGTTGCCCCGCCGAAACAAGAAGAACAAGTCGCTATTTCCCTTACCTGATAAACAGTCGTCTCCATCCAATCCACCCACAGAATCAGTGACTCCACAGGGTACGCCTCGGCCTTCGACCAGCGCTATCTCGTCAAACTCCCTCACCGAGTCGCCAGAAAGACAGAAACGACCTCCTCCTCTTAGTGTTTTACAGCGACGCCATACTGAGGCCTCACGCCCACGCTTGTTGCTATCGTCTTCGCCAGCTCCTGCTCAACTTGCAAAGTCATCCATTGCTGCTCTTGCCACTCATGGGGGTGCCCCATTATTCAGAAATGACTCGACCGTCTCTACTCATTCAAATGGATCTTCACCAGTTCTGCACCCGCCACGTCGATTCGGGTTGCGAGATAGGTCTTCGACCGTGAGTTCATTCGGGCGCCGCTCTGAAGACCATACCCCTCCTACGCCGCCTGTGACTTCCAGCGCTCGCAATTCGACTTCGACCTCAGGACGGACCAGCCTAGGTGGTCTTCTTGGTTTCAACCGATTTCGACACAATTCCGACCTTCGCGATCGCAACTCGTCGCCTGGATTCCATTCGAAATCCAACTCGTTATCTCCTAGCGTTCATGAGACTTTAGTAATACCCGATCGTGAAGACGGCGACACCCCAGGCAAGTATCTGGAACGGCTGCAGGCTGCCGTTTCACGAAGCCTTATCGCTGGCATACTATCGAAATCATCCGACCCGTTCGCTCAGGCTGTTTTGCGAAGTTATTGTCGCAAGTTCTCTTTCTTCGGGGAGCCAATTGACATGTCGCTGCGCAAGTTCCTCTTGGAAGCAGAGCTGCCAAAAGAGACGCAGCAAGTCGACCGAGTCATACAAGCTTTTGCCGACCGATACCACGAGTGCAATCCTGGCATCTTCATGTCCCCTGATCAAGCTTACATTATTGCTTTCTCGTTGATGATGCTGCACACTGACGCTTTCAACAAGAACAATAAGCGGAAGATGCAGAAACACGATTATATCAAGAACACAAGTGGTCAGAATGTATCAGATGATGTGCTGGGGTGCTTCTACGACAATATCTGTTACACTCCGTTCATTCATTTCGAGGAGGAAGTTGACATCAACGGAGAGCGTCTACTGACATTCAAGCCAAAGAAGAGCAAGCTTCGTGGAGGCATACCCGACCCTGGAAGGAAAAACAGCGGACCCATTGACCCCTACGCTTTAATCTGCGATGGCAAACTGGATACACTGCGCCCCTCGATCAAGGATTCGATAACCATGGAAGATCCTTACAGCTACCTGGGCACTGCAAACTTCTTTGATATGAAAAAATTGCAAAAGGCCTTTGTGAACACTGCAGTTCTCCAGATCATCTCTGCTCGTTCTAGACCTGCTGCTTTTGAGTCACAGGCTACTCGCGAGAACCCTAGTGAATCAGCTATAGGTCTGGTAGATCTTAAGGTCACCAAAGTTGGTGTCCTATGGCGAAAGTCCACAAAGCGCAAGAAGACGCGATCTCCATGGCAAGAGTGGGGCGCTATTCTGACTGGATCTCAACTCTACCTCTTCAAAAATGTTACTTGGGTGAAGGGACTAATGTCTCAGCACCACTCACACGTCAAGCAAGAAGGTACCAATGCGCCCGTAATTTTCAAGCCTCCGATCCAGGATTTCAAGCCGGATGCTCTCATCAAAACCGACGATGCTGTTGCTCTGCTCGATCGCAGCTATTTGAAGCACAAGGACGCTTTCACTTTGGTTCGTCATGGCGGCCAAGAGGAAGTTTTGCTCGCTGAAAATGAAGCCGAGGTCAATGATTGGATAGCCCTGATCAACTACGCCGCAGCTTTCAGATCTGCTGGTGTCAGAATCCGTGGGTTTATTGGCGGGTCGGACACCGATGTCACAGTCAACAGCCGTGGCAGGCTCAACTCTACAGCATCTGTTGATTCCTCAATCAATGCATCTATTGGCTCTGCTTTAGGTTCGACAATAACACATGATGGGCAAGTTACTATGGAAAAGAGGGATCTTACTCCTCAACTTGTTAGGCAGGTGTTGGCTGCCCGACGACAAATCATGTTACAAACCATAGTAGAGTCGGAAAGAGAAGTGACGGATGCAATCAGGAACCTTGAGAACATGATGCGAAATGCTCGCCATCTGCTAATCCTGGCACCTATCCAACAGAAGACAAGAGAAGACGTTTGTCACGCAACCGCGCGCATGGATGCCAATTTGAAGTGGATCCGACGTGACATCTGGCGGACAAAGTGCCATAGAGACATCCTCTCATTGGATCTACAGGAAGATGGAGATATTTTCGACAGCAAGCTACCAGCTCCGATACCGAATGTTCGCAAGACTAGTGGCCTTCAGAAGACGGTCTCCAAAACAAACTCTGCTATTAGCCAACAAGCAAGCCCGCAATCGCCAGCTCACTCGCCTCGGTTGAACAGCGGCGATGGCCAGGGCGAGGGTGTATTCAACAGAGATGTTTTCAAAACACCGCCTGAACACGCCCTAAGATATGGTGATGCTTGGCAACTTCCTACTAGTCCATTGGACCTTAATAGCTCACAACAGGCTCGTCGGCCTTCCGTTATCAGCAATGCGCAGTCTGTCATTCGAACGCATAGTGGCGCTGCTGTGTCGATCACGTCTAGCATACAAGATGGAGACAGACACCTCTCATCTGCTGCCTCTGACGCCGCTTCCCGTCATGGCCGCTTGACACCTACTCGAAGCTTTGAGAGTCGCGATCATGAAGCAGTTCTTCTCGCGCGAGACCCTCTGGTCCCTACTGCGACCGTTGCTACTCATTCATCCGCTGGACACCCGGAGTCGTCAAATGCGACTCCAGAAAGCTCTTCCAAACTCAAGAGCGGAAGAAGAAGTCTACATCGCACGCTGCGAGATGGGCGTCACGAGGCATCTACCTCACAGCGTCATCGAAGAGGCAAGGAGAGTGCCAGCACCATTCGCTCAGATGGAAGTCGTGCCGACGAATCTGTTGAGACTACTCCAGGACTGGAGAGAAAGGCGGGTAGATTCATGGTTCATGGCAAGCAAGCTTCAGTCGTCACTTTTGGTGCAGACTGGGCAGAGGAGAAGATGCGCCGCGAGCTCTCTCGAAAGCATTCCGCATCGACGCAGGATAGTACCGAGGAAAGTGGACCAGACGCCAACTTACAATATCACGTCGCCCAAGCCTTGTCCTCTGTCAGCGGTCACAGTGCCATCAGCCCAAATGCTGCAGGAAAGTTGAATCTTCGAATTCCTACAGTGCATGAGTGGCAAGCCACCCCTGCTGACTTAACGCCAACTGCTGCGACTGACAGACAGCTGGCCGACCCTTTCAACCTGCAGCATGAACTGGCAACCCCAACAATCATGTCAAGCGACGACGATATGGACTCCTACTTTGATGCGAACAGTCCACGATCAGATAGGGTGCGAGTTGTTTCAAACAAATTCTCCGACTCCCAGGGATTAGAGGACGCGCTGGACATTCACACAAGACCTGAAGACCTTCCACTCCCTTCATCGCCTCCTTCAGTTGTCGAGCGGCACAATCCCGACGACAACACTATTCCGTTTTCTCAATATATCGAAAACGAAAAGTTGCGTGAGCTCATCTCGTCAACAAAATAAAGCACTGTACGCAGGCGTCGATGCTTGTTGACTGTAACAGCCGTACTGCTTGCATCAACCCAAAAGTCATTCGTACTGCTTTCCCCCTAGTCTGATTCTCTTCTGTTGTTTTTGTTATTGCTGTTCAATCGCACGATTCCCCCTCCTTAGGCTTTGCTTTTATTTTTAGTCCTTTTGATTCTTTCGCAGCCAGTTTGGCAGAGCAGTCACTGCGCAGAGGCTACGAATGCTTTGATCCGGTCCTGTTCATTGGAGTTCTGGGCTTCAAGAACCTTCGTCACTACCGAGCTTTGAGACTTCTAGTCTTGCTCGTACTCCATATACTATGGCATTACAATTTTATGAAGAACGTTTCTGTGCACGCTTGTATGACTCTTTGATACAGCTGACGTAGACGTATGGTCTGATAGTACTACACAAGACTCTAGGCAGATAATCTAGCAGGAGCCCTTGTCTGAGGCTTTCGCAGGATTGACATCAATGTTCACCTGCCTACTTGGTACAGCTCGACGGCCCAACACTCGAGTACTGGAGGTAGAACTTGCCCTTTGGATATGTGCCCTAGTAGTTACAGAGTACGTTGCATCTTGTCCAACAAAGTGGTTGAAACCATTCAAGTGAAGGATGGAACATCATGATGAACGTCAGAAGAGTGATCCATCTGGAGCGGGTGTTGCACCGTACCCTAACGTATTTCGTTTGTCGTAGAGCGGCCAGCTGAGCTTCGGACATATTCGTATTCGTATTCCGTAGCTCGTACAATGCATATCCTCAACGAAGTCGGGGTGGATACCCCGCGGACACCGTCAGATATGCTGTGTTATGTACGATATGTTGGACGGACTGTTTCTAGTGCTGGATTTATGCAGCAAAAGCCTACTTCTCAGTGCCAAATCGGGTATGGTCGGTGTTTTTTGTCCACCGATGTGCTCAGTCGGAAGATGTAGATCCCGAAGGACCCCTTAGGCGGCAGCCTAAGGTACTTACGCCCCTAGCTAAGCACGCTTTGTTTCCATCAATTCCTCAAAGTGGGTGCCGGTCAGACTGTGGGTCGCGATATCAACATACTCCAGACGGAGGAACATACACTACAATCAAAGGGCGAGGCGATCTAGAGATTGAGATATTAGGGCTTTGAGCTCTTGCTCCTTTTCTAAAACCCATTTTGTTTTTGATTCTACGACACATATTTGGTGGCCTTCTGCCTGTTTCCTTCATCGACACACTTTTTTGTGGCGACTCACTACACGATTGCACTAGATACAGTCTCTCAAATCGGGATCTCAACCTCCCCCACACAGTTGGAATCAACTCTTCCCCGCCATCAACAAGCTCCGGGCGGCTATAGCCCTTCTACCAAAACATGATGGATCCTGTGGATGATAGGCATCAATCAGATGCGTCAAGCAGCGGAGACACTGTGAATGTTGAAGTCACCAACTACGAAAAGACACAACTGGGCCAGGCACCGTTGCCGCTCGCACCTGCACCAGCGCCTGCAGTACCAATCAACGAGAAGGGACAGAAGAGTAAGGACAAGAAGAAACAGAAGAGCAAGGATAAGAAAAACAAGAAGAGCAAGGATGAGAAGACAGACAAGGACAGCGACGATGAGGGTGAGGATCCTTTTGCTCATCTACCCGAGCACGAGAGAGCTGTCCTGAAGCGTCAACTGGATATTCCAGCCGTCAAAGTCACCTATCTCATGCTGTTCCGCTATGCAACAACCAACGACAAGATTCTTATAGTGATCAGTGCAATTGCTTCCATCATCGGAGGTGCTTTACTGCCTCTTATGACAATTGTATTCGGAGGGTTGACGACCACTTTCAAAGACTTCTTCCAGCATGAAACTACCACAGATCACTTTAACCACGAGTTGTCAAGATTCAGTCTTTACTTCCTGTACCTGGCCATCGGAGAATTTGTGTTTGTTTACATTGCCACAACTGGATTCCTCTATACTGGCGAGCATGTCTCTGGCAAGATCCGCGAGCACTTCTTGAAGGCTATTCTTCGACAAAATATTGCTTTCTTTGACCAACTCGGTGCTGGAGAGATTACCACCAGAATCACCTCTGACACCAATCTTGTACAGGACGGCATGTCTGAAAAGGTTGGACTGACACTTACTGCTATTGCCACCTTCGTTACCGCCTTTGTTGTGTCATTTATCAAAGACTGGAAACTCACTTTGATCCTCCTGTCGACCGTTTTTGCAATCGTTTTTACCATGGGCGGCATGGGCGGTTTCATCGTCAAGTTCAACAAGGCATCTTTGGCCTCCTATGCTGAAGGCGGCACCGTAGCTGAAGAAGTCATCAGCTCTGTCAGGAATGCCAAAGCCTTTAGTACGGAAGCAAAGTTAACCAGGGCATACGATGCGCATCTTGCTGTAGCCGAGAAGTGGGGTTTCAAGATGAAGGCCGTCACTGGATCCATGATTGGCTTTCTGATGTGCTACGTCTATTTGAACTACTCCCTGGCTTTCTGGATGGGTTCTCGCTATCTCGTCAGCGGCCGAATTGATGTCGGTGCTGTTCTGACTATCATCTTGAGTATCATGATTGGAGCTTTCGCACTCGGTAACGTAGCTCCCAACATCCAGGCCTTTACGACCAGTGTTGCCGCAGCGGCTAAGATTTTCGCCACCATTGATCGTGTCTCTCCTCTGGACCCTTCTTCTGAGTCAGGAGAGACCTTGAAGAGCGTTGAAGGCCATATTGAGCTGCGCAACATTCGTCATATCTACCCTTCTCGTCCAGAAGTCACTGTTATGGAAGACGTCAGTCTCATTGTTCCTGCTGGTAAGACAACTGCTTTGGTCGGTGAATCAGGCTCGGGCAAGAGTACCATCGTCGGTCTTGTTGAGCGCTTCTACGACCCAGTGGGTGGTACCGTCTATCTTGATGGCCAGGATATTTCCAGTCTTAATTTGCGCTGGCTTCGTCGTCAGATCTCTCTTGTCAGCCAGGAACCCACACTGTTTGCTACTACCATCTTTGGAAATATTCGTCATGGACTTATTGGAACTGCTTACGAACATGAGTCAGAAGAGAAAGTCCGTGAGCTCGTCGAGAATGCTGCAAAATTCGCCAATGCGCATGATTTCATCACTGGACTCCCTGAGGGCTATACAACTAACGTTGGTGAGCGCGGTTTTTTGCTCTCTGGAGGACAGAAGCAAAGAATTGCTATTGCTAGAGCCATGGTCAGCGATCCCAAGATTCTTCTGCTCGACGAGGCTACTTCGGCGCTGGATACAAAGTCTGAGGGTGTTGTCCAAGCTGCTCTAGATAAAGCTGCTATGGGCAGAACAACCATTGTCATTGCTCACAGACTCTCTACTATCAAGGGTGCCGATAACATTGTTGTGATGTCCCGGGGTCGCATTGTGGAACAGGGCACTCACGGCGCCTTGCTGGAGAAGAAAGGAGCCTACTACAATCTGGTTGAAGCCCAGCGTATCGCCGCCGCGAACGAACATAAGGATCAAGAAGAAATTGCCATCTTGGATGAGAAGGACCAGAACCTTACCCGCGAAGTCACGAAAGGCGAAGAGTCCGAGGATGGCCTGAATCTTGCTCGCACTCAGACTGGCAAGTCGCAATCTAGTATCGCTCTTGCGAACAAGAAGGCTGAGGTCGAAAATCACTACTCGTTATGGACTTTGATCAAAGTCGTTGCGAGCTTCAACAGGAAGGAGTGGCTTTATATGACCATTGGAATCATTTGCTCTGTCATCACTGGAGGTGGAAATCCGACCCAAGCCGTATTCTTCGCCAAAGCTGTCACTGCTCTGTCCGGAGACAACAGAACAGCTGAAGGAAAGGCCACAATTCGTTCCCAGGCGAACTTTTGGTCTTGGATGTACTTCATGCTTGCCCTAGTTCAATTCCTTGCTTTCCTTATTCAGGGCTATGTCTTCGCTATCTGTTCAGAAAGACTCGTCCACCGAGCCCGTGAACAGGCTTTCAAGACTATGCTTCGTCAGGATGTTGCCTTCTTTGACAAGGAAGAAAACACTGCTGGTGCTTTGACCTCGTTCCTGTCCACGGAGACCACCCATTTGGCTGGTATGTCTGGTGTGACTTTGGGCACGATCCTTTCTGTCATAGTTACCCTTGTGGCTGCGTTCTCCGTGTCCCTGGCCATCCAGTGGAAACTCAGTCTCGTATGTATCGCGACCGTCCCTATCTTGCTTGCATGCGGCTTCCTACGCTTCTGGATGCTTGCTCGTTTCCAGGCCAAAGCCAAGAAGGCCTATGAGAAATCCGCCAGTTACGCTTGCGAAGCGACCTCTGCTATTCGTACGGTTGCATCACTGACAAGAGAAGACGACGTTCACCTTCATTATCATGATCAACTTGTGGAGCAAGAACGCAAGTCTTTGATCTCCATCTTGCGTTCTTCCAGTCTCTATGCTGCCTCTCAATCGCTTATCTTCTGTTGTACAGCTCTCGGATTCTGGTATGGAGGGTAAGTTCAAGCTAGACCTCTGTCACGTTCTGCCCTTTGCTAACTATCACCAGAACCCTAATTGCCAAACGCGAAATCGGACAGTTCCAATTCTTCCTCTGTTTTAGTGCTGTAATCTTCGGTGCTCAGTCTGCCGGCACTATCTTCTCCTTCGCCCCCGACATGGGCAAAGCCAAACAAGCTGCTGCCGAGCTCAAGGCACTGTTTGACCGTCAGCCCGAGATCGACAGCTGGAGTGAGGACGGTGAAAAGCTCTCGAGCGTCGAGGGTCACATCGAGTTTAGAGATGTTCACTTCCGTTACCCTACTCGCCCCGAGCAACCCGTCCTTAGAGGTCTCAACTTGACGGTCAAGCCTGGCCAGTATGTGGCCCTAGTTGGCGCCAGTGGTTGCGGTAAATCAACCACTATCCAGCTCTTGGAGCGTTTCTACGATCCCCTGGCTGGTGGTGTCTACATTGACGGAAAGGAGATTTCAAGCCTTAACGTCAACAATTACCGCTCATGGATCGCTCTCGTCTCGCAGGAACCCACTCTTTACCAGGGTACTGTCAAAGAAAACATTCTTCTTGGCGCCGATAGAGAAAACGTCCCACAGGAAGCCATCGAACAAGCTTGTAAGGATGCCAATATCTACGACTTCATCATGTCATTGCCGGACGCCTTCGACACTGTTGTAGGCAGCAAGGGTAGCATGCTGTCAGGTGGTCAAAAACAACGTATCGCCATTGCAAGAGCACTGTTGCGCGATCCCAAAATCCTACTTTTGGATGAGGCTACCTCCGCTCTTGACAGTGAGTCCGAGAAGGTTGTCCAGGCTGCGCTGGACAAAGCTGCCAAGGGTCGTACCACAATCGCCGTCGCGCATCGTCTATCCACTATCCAACGTGCGGATATGATCTACGTGTTCGATGCTGGCAAGGTCGTGGAGGCCGGCACACACACTGAGCTCATTCACTTGAGAGGACGCTATTACGAATTGGTTTCCCTCCAATCTCTCGAAAAAGCATAGTAGTTTGGGAAATCGTCTGGATGTTTATATTTTGCTCTGGCTTCAACGCCTACGTACATAGTGCGCGGGTTCACATTTTGTTTAGACTTATCAATGTAAATGAGGCACACGCAAGAGACTTACAATTAACAATTCACGGCGATATCCATCTAAGACCATAGATATCACAGTTTGAGAAATTGAGGAAAGGTTGACGCCGCCGAGCTGAATGATATACTCGTATACATGTCACTCATTACGAGTCAAGTCTATCAACCGTTTGACGATCTTTTGACGCATCAGTGGTCTAATCGGTCGAGCCTTCCTCCTCAGCAGAGACTCTAGGGAACCGTTAGATTGGGCTTGACGCCTCTCGCTTGCAGTTCACACATATGACTCTTATACTGCGAGAAGGCGTCTCTTCCCAATATCATCGGTGGTTGCTGTCTGGGAAGGGCTTGGCGACAAATGTCAATACAGCGATCGGCAATGCTAGCCGGCCGTATAAGCACAACCGCAAATGACTTCTGTTCCACTTCTGTTTCCTCTTTCTGCGAAATCAAATGTTCATGCTTCTTCCACGATTCACCTGTACCAAGGTTGAAAGTACACTCACTATAGTGATCAATGCCGAATCCGAGACCTCGGACAGATCGCATGCGTTCATCACCTTTCTCTCCAAGATCTGTTCTTCCAGACCACGTTTGTCGGGAAAGATGAGACCCACCAATGTCTACACAAAAGCTGGTCAACGGCCATCGTGCAGAACCCGTAGGTGATTGCAGCCAATGGAGTAACTGACATTCTGGGTTTCAGAGCTGGTCTCCGGCTAGCTTGCTGTTTGTCAAATACGTTGTCGTCCGTCCTCTCCTGTTCGTATGATTGCACCCCTCAAGCACGGTTAAACTACGGGTAGTGGTGCAATCATACGAACAGGAGGAGGGTAGGGCATCTTCGTGACTTCGAGGCGTGTGGATTACAGAACCGTTACCTTCGTACGGCAACGTTGTCTAGAGCTGGTGTGGAGATGCCTCGCGATCTTCTCGCTTGGGGCTAAGGCATCTTTGCAGACAGCCTTTCCTCGACTTCTTCGAGTGTCGTTCGAACCATAAGCCTCAGGCATAAACATTATTGCCCAGCATTAAAATAATGCCTCGGGTGTCTTCTGCCGGTTTTGTCATGCTGCGGCCCCTATCGGATGCAGGCGTGGACTCCGGTCTTAGAGATCCCGACGTCAACGTCTCCAACGCTCTTGGCCAGACGCAACTATCAACCACGATTACTCTAGGCCATGCATGTAGAACCACGCTGAACTCAAAATGCCAACCGGTAATACGGATATGCTGTTATCTCATCCTAGATCTCCGGGGGTTTTGCTTATATGAAATCTCACACGCAACTCTCCTCGCTGTCGAGTTTTCGCCTTGTCTGCCTTTTCAATTCGAGTCCTGGACATAATATCTAAGTGAAAGATGGCAGAACTGTTTCGAAGGCATTTATTCGCTATCTTCGAAGATGATCATCCTGGACCACGAGCACATCAACACGACAATGTACCAGGGAGAGCAATATACAGTGCCGTGTCATTTCTTCCATTAGTCCTTACCTGCTATCTATTCTGTGAGTATATACTAGAAAGCTGCTTAGCATATGTAGCTAACATTCTACTAGGGCGTCGGGTCAAAGAAGTTCGCTGGCATACAATTCGACATATTTCGTGGATACGTTTTCTTGTCTACGCCAGTTACATTGTCTCCATCGCTTTCTTCATAACGTCTATATCCATTTCTGGTGTTGGCATTCAGACAAGCGGCTTCTGTCGAACGGCAATCTACTTCTGTATCGGCTTTCTCTTCGTTGGTAGACTCACAACCCAACTTTTCCTCATCGAACGAGCACACATCGCAAACTTGGACTACCTTCGTCGTCGCGACGACCCTATCTGGATTCTGTCTACAGCCTGCGTGGGCGTCTTTGCTACCTTTCTATTCATCTGGGCCTACTTGAACCCGGTCGCATATATCGCCAACAACGATGGCAAATGTCGTAAAGGCATTCCTCCTGTTGTTGTCGCACCACTTGAGATCTACGAGTTTGTGACATATGCTGTCCTCACTGGAGTCTTCATCGTAATGCTTCGACGCACCAGACGTACAGAGCTGTTCCCGGCGGTTCCTGAGCGCTTTGTCACCTTTGGCAAGACCTTGAACCGACTTAGCCATACTGCCAAACCTGGCAGTATCAAAAAGGGTGTTGATACCCATGCGGTAGAGGTTGATTCTACTGCAAGCGGCATCGTCCTCCCTGCTTCCACAAGACCTTCCAAGCTTCGTGGTCTGGCATACAAGTCTTTAATAGGTACTATTTTGATTCTCGGCTGGGGCGTCATCAACTCCACCATCTTCTACGTCACTGGTGGAAGAGAGCATGTTTGGCTTTGTTTTTCACAATGTAATTTGGATAGTAAGTCTAATACGCACACATCACTTCCACCCAAATACCGTTGACTGACTCTCGCAATAGTCTTCCTCTCAGTCTGTGTACTCCACTGGCTGACAGCAAACCCCAAAGAACTCGAACGCAGCATGCGAGGTACCAGGCCATCAATAACCGAACTACCCGTCTTCCTTCGAGGTGACTCGATAGCAGAGCCCGAGCCTGCTAAGCTTTCAGCTTCGTCGTCTATTGTTTAACTAAATTATGTATATCAGAAAGCGTTAGAAACGAGATAAATGACCTATTAGATAGACCATAGATCTCTGCAGGCAGAAATCAAATCGATGTATTATGTTAATTCCGTACCCATGTGCTCTCTCCTCTTCGATAGCCTATTCTTATGTGCTTATAAAAATGCACGATCTAATTGAGATTGCTGTTGCTCTCCAGTGAGAGTGTCAAACCAATGACCTCTCTCTGGTGCCACCAAGAATCTGGACACAATCGTGCATTTTTATAGTTCTATATCCAACAGCATCCGATCTTGGAGGAAAGTTGATCTCCATGTTTGATGCCCTCGGCTATACACTGCATTTTTCCAACTCCCAAACCGCACGATCACACTATTTTCCGCTATAAAAATGTAGAATTTTGTTCAAGATCAAGCTTTGTTCCACTGAGATGTAGTGACTTTGACGACTCTCACTGGGTATCTCGATATTCTGGATTCCTTTGTGTATTTTTATAGCATCAAATATTGTAATCCACTTGTAGGAGATGAGCTCCTACCTCTTGAAGATGCACGATATACTCAACTCCAAGGACAGATGTATATACATGAGGTAACTACAAAAATGCAGGATATTGTTCAGATCATGATCTGTTCCACTGAGCGCGATTGGTGCAAGCCACTCTCAATGGACATGGTCTAGTTTCGGAATCGATTCTTGCTTTGCGATGCTATGTTTTTGTAGTGCAATCACATTGGGAGTGGGAAATATATGTGCTTTCGAAGTGTTTCATTGTCCTCATTGCTCGTATCCATCATCAGAAATTATACCATGCTTTGCTTCGTGCAGAAGAGGAGAAAAAGAAAAACATGCACCGACCAGCGGCGGAAAACAACAAAACCCAAACTCCCCAGAGAAGAAACCAAACCCCAGAAACGACATTCGGCAAGAAAACAGACACCAGAAACCCCACCCACCCAGAGGAAAACACACACCAGAGAATGACCCCAGAAAGACAACACAAGGACCTCTCCTCCTCTCCTCCCCTAAGCTCCACGCTTGCTGTTGACACCCCACTGCTTTGGAGCAAAAGGACCCTTGGGCTGAGGACGCGGTCCCAGGCTGGTCTTTTTAGCAGGCGAGGAGGGCCTTGGAGCAGGAGCAGCAGGGGCGCCGGCGACGGTGGGAGCAGAGGCGGGCATCGAAACAGCACCCAGAGCAACAGGAACATCCCGGAGATCTTTACGTATCTTGTCTGCTTTGGATTTCGAGGAAAGGGATTGGATGATGGGTGGCGTCGGGACAGAAGCAGCAACCCCCACTGCCACTCCTGCCTTCAGCTTCTCCAACTCCTTCTTCAGGGCCTTAAGCTCCTGATCCCGATCCTGGACCTTGTACTCTTCGACCCTTTTCAGGGCCATGACCTCCTTGACCTCGGCCTTGACCTTGTCAACGGCGGCCTGGCCACGAGCTCTCTCACCAACGAGATACTCCTTGTGGGCCTTCTTGGCGGCCTCGACCTTTTGGTTGGCCTCAAGAGCTTCTTGAGCAGCGGCGAGGGCGCGCTCTTCAGCAACCTTGACCTTCTCCTGTGCCTCCTCGGCACCAGCAACGAGCTCTTCTTGGGCATCCAGCTCTCTTTCAAGGCTATCAAGCTTGCATTGGAGGTGACCAATCTCCTTGCGAAGCTTGATAACCTCGTCAGAGGCCTTCAAGCGGGCCCCCTCCTCGCGGAGGTCGGCAAAGGCGAGATCGCTGCGAAGCTCACGGATCTCCTGATCCTTGGTGGCCAGGGCGGAGCTGTGCTGGGCGGAGGCGTCGGACAGGCGCTCGTCTGCCTCATCTCTCTGGACCTGCAGCCTGCGGAGGAAGTCTGCACGGTCAGCGGCATAGGAGGTACGAAGCTTTTGGAGGAGCTCGTCCTTTTGGTTTACCTGTGCCTCGAGATAGATGAGGTCTTCTGGCTTCGAGGCGGGCGAAGAAGAGGCGAAGAAGCAGATGATAAGAGCCAGAAGGAGAGTTGCGAAGAAGAAGGCGGAGACGAGAGTGGCGGCATCAGATGGCAGGCGAAGGAGTGCGTATAGAACGCAGATGATCTCCTTGAGAGCGGCGAAGAAAGAGATGTTTCCGGAAGGCAGAGTGTTTTTGACGATGAGGAGTTCGTTGCCGGGAGGTGCGACTGTAGAAGTGAAAGTCGGAATGGTGGTGGTGAAAGTTGTAGTGAAAGTGACTGGAGTGATGATGGTGACCGACTCAAAGTGAATCTGAGTAGGGGCAGCGAGGATTTCCTGACTCCAGGAAGTGAAGACGCCAGCGCCAGGAAGGTTGTCGGTGAAGAAAGTAGTGATGCTGACGAGAAGAGTGATGATGGCGGCGAAGTTGACCATTTTGGGCGTGAGTGATGTGAAAGTTTGTATAGCAAAGTGGGGTGATGTTTTGTTGTGATATGGACGTGCAAAATCACGCGTGAAGGTTGGTTGTGACAGTGCTTGGAGAGCGAGAGTGCGCAGAATGTTGGCAGTAACGAGAGCTTGATGAAGATAGAGAGGTCTTGATAGTGGTATGAAGAAGCAAAGTTGCGGTTGTGGTTGTGGTTAGTCAAGCTTGTTCTGCGCGATGTTGAGGAAGAAGAGAGAGTGCGCAAGCTGTGAGCAAACAATTGATATAGCCGCGACGACAATAACAAGGCGACAATAAGGGAAGCGGAAAATTGCCAGCACAATCGCACGGCAACAGCCAATAGGAAGCTATTATACAACGGAAAATAGCTTGGACTGGAATTGTTTCAAATTCACTTTCGAGTGAAGCAGTCGAAATAACGAATGACCACGGTCTTCGCAGGACAAGGGTGACCCGCAGACAATATATATATGTATATATGTCTGATGATACCCTGCAACACCAAAACTCCATCGCTGACTGTATGTGTTGGACGGTTTCTGGCTCCTGCCACACGAGCTTTGCAGCAAGATTGATCGTCGTCTCTGTTATATGATGCCAGTAGCTCGTGCTGGATTTGGGTGATACGATATCCTGAAAGAAGTCAGTACAGGTCGCTCAATCAAGGGATGTTTGCTTACGAGGCGGTAAAAACATGCTCTTCAATCATCGGGGTTAATACCAAACTCCTCCTGGACTTCACCGATGCGGCAACCACGCTTCTCAGCGATGATTCCCATCAGCTGAGTGCCAATGTCTTTGATGTCGTTGTATCGCTGTAGCTGTTTGATTTGAGACTTGATCTTTGTGTTGGCAGCATCTACCGCAAGCTTTGCACGAGTTTCTGTGTCTTCCGACTCTTGAGCATTGGAGGTTGGAGAGAAGGCATTGACGAGAGAGGCACGCTGAGAAAGCAGTTCGGCGAGAGTCGCCTCAAGAGCAGCTTGACGAGCACGAAGAGCGTCGAGTTGGGTATCCCTACCAGAAGATGATGTTCTTGGAGACATATTCGATTTGAGTGGTGCAGTGGGAGAAGAGGAGAGGTTATCTTCAGCCATGTTTGCTGCTTTCATGGAAAAGAGGCTTCCCGATTGCTCTAATGGTCGACTGAAAGTAATAAGAGCAGTCTAGGTCACACGGGTTGGTAGAATTGCTTTCTACGATGGCTAGTGTGTGACAAAGGTGTTACAATACCATGGAAGCAACACTCTATGAAGAAGTAGCGACAAGATGTGGTTGGAATTGACCAGATTCGTGCTTCCATCGGATTTAAGCATGACCCGCGCTTTCCCGATCATCTGATATTCGAAGCACAAGAACTACAACACAAACATATGAAACAAAGGGTTGTTCAAGCAAAAATGGATTTACTGTCAAGTGTCATTATAGGCGCTCTTGGAAATGGGTTCTGGTCTACATAAAATGCTGAAGGAATTAGGCGAGAGGAAGACAGGTTGAAGGATAGGGGATCGGATGGCTTGGCGGGATACGCGTGGTCAGCAATCGATCAAGGTGGGCTGGGGGTAAACCTTGTGTTTTTGTCCTGTTGGACAAGACAACAAAGGGGATGCACAAAACCTCATAGGAAGACTCGGACTCGAAGCCAACAAGACTGTGATTATCGTCTGCACCGTGCAATACGATGGCTCCTTCGATGCAGCTGTCGCCGCGAATGCTAAGCAAGAGCGTCCAAGCCGCCACCGTTCTTGCTCTGCTTGTCTCGACTGCTCAGGCGCATGAGCATCATGAAGACAAGATCCCCGAAGGCGCTGCTATCTCGCCTGACCCTCTAGTACGCTTTCCTGCATGAGCGTCCCCTATACCGAGACTGACTCTCGTCCAGGACACGACATTATGGGTCCACATCCTCGTTCAAATATTCGCTTGGGGCATTCTGTTCCCTACTGGCATGGTCCTGGGTATCGTCCGCTCACGATGGCATGTCCCTGTCCAAATCACTGCCACTGGCCTCGCCATCTTGGGCTACTTGCTCGGCCACGCCCACAAAGGTCGCCAATTTAGCAAGAACGTACACGCGCAATATGCCCCTTGGTTGATGATGATGGTCGTCGCACAAGCCGTCATGGGCATCTATCTCAAACTCCACATCGAACGTGGCTTTATGGGCAAGATTAGAAAGTGGATTGTCTCTGGACACGGTATACTCGGCAAGATCATCCCGCTTGCTGCTTGGGTGCAGATGCTGTTTGGTGGAATCACGGCCTTGGGCTTCTGCCAGGGCGATCATGTTGGTCAATGTGCTGCTCACTTCATCATGGGTTCCGCCTTCATCGCATACGGCATCGTTTACACCATCCTCCTTCTCGTTGGTCAGATCTGGCTGCGACGCACTGGCCGCTCGCAGGAGTTCTATGACAGTCTTGTCATTGCTGCTTGGGGATGTGTCAACACTTTCACCGAACACAGATGGGGAGGTCCCTGGGTACGCAATGACTTGCAGCACACCAGTATGGGCATCATTTGGTGGTGCGCGGGTCTTTTGGGCATGTGGCTGAGCCGCGACCGCCGTGGCCGTCCCAAGCGCAACCTCATTCCTGCCATCGTCATTGCCATCACTGGTTGGGCCATGAGTGGCCACCCTCAGGAACTGCATCTCAGCACTATGGTACACAGTGTTTTCGGTTACACTCTGATGGCTGCTGGTTTCACTCGAATCATCGAGATCAGTTTCGTGTTGAGAGACGCCAACTCTATCTCTGAAGATGGGGAAGACACCAACAGCTTCCAGTTTCTGCCTCCTTTCTTGCTGTACGCCAGTGGTTTCCTCTTCATGGGCGCTACCGAAGAGCAGATGCTGCTTCTGTCCAATGCCGGCGTTACTCACGTCGCTTACATTTTAATCCTCTACAGCTTTGCCTTCCTCCTCTTCCTTTGTAAGATTACGACTTTCCAAACCTAATAAGAACCAGAGCTAATGCCTATTACAGTCGTGAACATGCTTCTTCGCCTTTACACCTACTACGCGGAAGCCCCAACAAATGGCAAAAATCCCGACCCTGAGAGCAGACTCAATGGCTCTGCTCTTCCCAATGGGCATGCACGTATCCCAGACGCAAGCGACCGCCAGATAAGAGATGCGGAAGAGTTCGAGCTGGAAGGTCTGATGAGTGAGGACGATGAGGACTTGCCCAAGCACCACTAGATTTCGCGCTCTAACGAAAACACATGATCGAGTAAATATTCTTGCAACAAAAATTTCACTGTTCATTTTTAGACGCATCGGAGCCACAATCTCAGAATGGTCAGACCTTGAATTGCTAAACGGCACCAAATCGAGCGGCTCAAGCACAACTCCTTTATACTCATGCAGGCATCTCAAGCACTCCTCTGTACCTCATCTTACCACTCTCGAGTCTGTCAAAAGCAGTCTTCAGGCCGTCTTCAGTCATAGGAAATCGCTCTATCCATGGTGATATCTTGTGTCTTGCTGCAAACCGTATCATGGCAAGGTGATTCTGCCTCGACGCCTCGGTTGAAGCAATGATCCTGTGACCGGGAAGTATGAAAGGCATGTATGGAATGACTAGGGGCTTCTGCTGGATCGACATGAGAACGATGGTTGCTCTGCGCGCCAGGAAGGGCAGAATATTCTCTAGATCAGGTGTTTCGTTAGCACAGATGAGCAGGATGTCTATCGGTGGCTTAGATGCGTTGTCCGTCCTTTCAGCATCTGAAAAATTGCCTGGTCGGATAGCAGTGTCGATGTCGTTCAGTACCCGAAGCTCGTCAGCACCAAGTTGGAAGGCATCTCTGGCTTTGCTTTCCGCCTTCGCTGCAGAGCCCGAGAAGACGGTGACGGCACAACCCATCGCTCTGGCGAAGAGAACAGCCATGTGGCCGAGACCACCTAAGCCCACAATACCGACACGATGATGTGGTTTTGAGCCAGCCGCATGCAAAGCCTCGTAAGTAGAGGCACCAGCGCACATAAACACGCCAGCTTGCCAGGAAGGAATCTCAGCAGGGATGTGGTATGCGAAACTGGCATCAATGATGTGGAAGTCGGCGAAAGCTCCTGACAAACGAGATCAGCATGAGTGCGAGGTTGTTGATACTGCTTGGTTACCTTGCTCGTGGTCACAGAAAGCAAAACCACTTGCTTGAGCACAGTATTGGCGATATCCATCGACACAGGCAGGGCAATCTCCGCAAGACTAATATGCTTAGCATACGGAGTCATTTCACCTATGGAATCACTTACGCTACGTAGCCAACTACAATATCATTAGGTCATGTTGGGACAATATGGAGAAAACCACAAGAAGTGTTCTTAAGCAGTACTTACCCCCAACCAACTCGATCGCCAACTTTCATGGATGATACATTTGCTCCAAGGTCGGTGACCAGACCAACACCTTCGTGGCCCAATCCACAAGCCTTTTCCTTTGCATGAACATCCGTATAACAGATGCCTGAGTGTGTGACCCTGACTTTGACCTCTTTTTTTTTTTTTTTTTTTTTTTTTTTTTGAATCATACTCCATTTACCACTGTGTGGCTTGCCGGGAAAACTATCTAGCTACTCGGTTATTTACAGGTA